>APFE031220545.1:51394-149001 GCA_000404065.3 Pinus taeda
AACGCTTGTCTCAACTCTCAACTTTACATCTATTTTTAACTTCGGGGACGCTTCCCTTGAACCCTCGCCATGGGGTGGGGCTCATAAAATCTTCGTCAGAAGTGTACTCATGAATCCTTTAATTAATTGAGCAACAGGTCTCACTTGTGTAGGGAGTCTCACAAGAGGAAGAGATAATGTAAACACCTTTCATATTTTTAGGGTCCACCGAGACTTTTAAAAATCTTAGGGAGCTCGGGATGATATTTAGAGGCCTAAAGGTTGAAGGAACCTTATGCTTCCCTAAGATCTTTGCAATCTTGTCAATGGTCTCTTGGATAAATGAGAGATGCACCCCCGAAAATCGATCCTTGGGTTCCTTTTTAATATTAGGACCTTTGTTAGCTTTGAGAAAAGCCTCAATGCATTGGTGCCTACTGTACCCATTATTATAGAAAACATTAAGGAGGTGATATTTCTCATCATTACGATGGTTTTCATTAGAAAATCTTAAAGCTCTAATCTCTAAAGTGTTGAGAACACAAAGATTTTGAGCCAGGAAGTGATGGGATTTAGCATGAAGATATTGCTCCATGTGATTTTTCATCCGAAATACATGATGAAAAAAATATCCATCATCCTTCCTTGAAAGGAGGACGTCAAGGAAAGACAGACTACCATTGCTTTCATATTCCATGGTGAAATTTATGGAACTAGACTAATTGTTAAGATGTAGGAAAAAAATGTTCAACTTTTCCTGACCATGGGACCAGATGACACAAGTGTCATACACAAACCTCTTCCACATCTTAGGAAGAAATTGAGCAAAGGCAAAGGCCTTTGATTCAAATTCCTCTATGAATAAATTAGCCACCACAGGGGAGAGGGGGGGACCCATGGAAACACCACAAGTTTGTTCATAGAATTCCCCATAAAAAGCGAAGAAAGTAGAGGTGAGACAAATTTCAACTAATCTAGCCGTATTAGGATCTATAATATGCTTGATGACTTCAATGGCCTCATCGATAGGGATATTAGTGTAGAGGGAGACCACATCAAAACTCACAAGCTTGTCATTAGGATCAAGTTTAATACCCTTCAACTCATTGACAAACGATGAGGAGTCCTTGACGAAGGATTATGTAAGGCCAACAAGGGGTTTAAGATTTTGGGCTAAATGTTTAGCCCTCCTATAGTGTTGACAATGGGTCTCAGGGGAGCCCCTTCCTTATGAATCTTTGGAAGGCCATAGATTTTGGGGTTAAGAGGACTACTTTCAATATGCTTATGAATAAAAGATTTAACCGAGCTACTAGATTTTATAGCAAGATCCACACTTTTGGAGATCTTCCTTAAAGGATCCTTACAAGTTTCACGTATCTACCGCTATTACAAAGGTGGTCCAACATTTTCTTTTGATAATCCTCTTTATCTAAAATAACCACAGCACCACCCTTGTTGGCTTTGAGAACAACAACATCCTTGTTATTGTTTAATGACTTGAGAGTGTCAAACTCAAGTTTGCTAATGTTGTTCTTGGGGGTTTTATCCTTTCTAAGGATAACAACAAAATCATGTCTAATGATATCTTTAGTGACGTTCGATAAGTCTCTAATACCATATTCAATATCATAAATAATATCATAGATTGCGATATTTCTATGAGTAAAGAAAAAAATTAAAATTTTCCTATTCTTAATTTTTATGATTCTCTGAACTAAATAAATAAAATGTTTTGCTAAAATGTTTTTTTTATAAATAAATAGAATATATATTTTATCAATTATATATACAATGTGTATAAAAATTAACTAAAATATTATTAAAGAATAAGTAATGAAGAAAATACATATTATTTTTTTATAATGGTGAAAGATACATATATAAAAATTATTTTGAATTATTTAATTAAAAAAACATAATAAAATATAAAATGCAGTGTATTCGTTATTTTTTCATTTTTTTTTCACTATTAAATTATATATACTAATACCCATTATCATCTTTTATCATTTTGAAATACATATAAATAAAATTCTAAATAATAAAAAAAAAAAAAAAATAATAATAATAATAATAACTAATTAACACAATATTAATATTTATTGCATTATTCTATTATTAAATTCTTTCTCTAATTATATCATAAGATTTAATTTTTATAAATTTATAAATTTTATTATAAATTTCTATCTTAAAATAGCATATACATATTTATGATTCTAAATTATACATAATGAGTTGAGATTTATTATCTTGTATAATTATGATACTTAAAATCGGTAAATATTTAAAATATTTAAAATATATTAAAATTATTCATTATAATTTATCATAAAAATTTGAAGATTCAAATTCTTGTGTATAATATTTTGGATATAAAAAAACCTTTGTTTTTTAAATCCTACCCCACATATAAAAAGTGAAGTATTTGGCTATAATATCTTTAGATACACCTCATCAACATAATATGTTAAAGCGAGACATTTACTTATCATATTCTTAAAAACACCTTATGACCATTAATATTTTGGATATAAAAAAACAACTATTTTTTAAATCCTATCTTACATATAAAAAGTGAAGTATTTGGCTATAATATCTTTAGAAACACCACACTAACATTAATGTTGAAGTGAGCCATTTAATTATCATATCCTTGGAAACACCTTATGAACATTAATTTAAGAGGCGAATTCCTATTTCTGAAGTGAGGCATTTAATTATCATATCCTTGGAAACACGTTATGAACATTAATTTAAGAGGCGAATTCCTATTTCTGTTATTTCGCATTGCTTTATAATAATGATATTTGCTATTTTTAAATATTTTTATAGCTTTTTACTAAGTTGTTTTACAAATCTCTTTATATTTTTATTTATTTCTGATTTTTATTATGTTTAAGTAAAAAGATAATAGTTTGAGCGGAAGTTAGTGGTTAATTTTATTTTGCATCAAATCTATTTTTCGGAGACATTAACTGGGCAAAATTTTATATAAATTGGACCATTTTATTGAAAATATTATAAATTTGAAAGAAGAATCATTAATATCTTGAAATTGAGGTGAATAGTGCACTGGTATGATTTGATCATGGGCTTTATCAAATTATCTTTGAAGTTGTTGATTCAACAATTATATATATTATATATATAATATATATATATATATATTATATATATTATATAATATATATATATATTTATATATATATATTTATATATATATATAGATATATATGAGTGCGAGATCATTTAACTTTATGAATTCATATAGAACTAAAAATATTGAAAAGTTAATTTTGACTTAAGAAAGACTTACTTTTGTCTTATTAGTCCTTGAAGTTCCATCTAGATCATACAATCCTTATTTTCCCTGATTGATCATGGGCAAGACCCTAGGATTTGTCCCTAGTACATAAAATATTTTGTAAGTGTCCATGTCTCACTTTGAGGTCAAAGATCCATTTTAAAGGGCTTATGTGATGCTTTGAGGTTATGTTCACAAACTAGATCCTTAAATTATTTATATAGGACTTGAGGCCCTCTATTTCCTCTCCTTACCATGCTCAAGACCTCAAGGCCCATACCTAGTGCACAAAACCTTCTAACGATATCCATGTCTTAATTATAAGTCAAATATCCCTTTTGAAGGGCCTCTATAGTGGTTCAAGGCATTGTTGATAGCTCATGAACCCTAAAAGATTCATTTAGGTCCTAATGCATTTTACATTCTCCCGTGACTATGGTCAAGGTTTTGAGACCCATTTATTATATTTGCAATTTTCTAATGGTGTTGAAAAAAATAGAGTGCAATGGATGCAAACACTATTAATGAAATATGGTAATTACTTATGAATATATATTGTAGTTCTTTTATCTTAATCAAACAATCACACTTCAAAAATTCAACCAATAACCATGAAAGGAATGTAGACATCACAATGTTTAAAACTTAGGATATGTGAGATCATGTGTGTGAGAGAGAGAGAGATGTATGAGTGATAAGTGAATGTATAAAATGAAAAAGTTCAAGTATATTTTTATACTCAAGATAATCATGTCTCTTTGTAAATTAAATTCTAGTAAGTCTGCAAATTTACATTTTACTCATTTGTTAAAATTTTGAAGAACACGTAAATAATGGTGGGAAATAACCCCTAGTAAGTATATTTATTTACATCTTGTTGCTTATTCCATTGTTTATGCAAATACTTGCTTAAATTATGGTGGGTAGTAACTTATAGTAAATATGGTATTTACGTGAGTATGGGTTTTTGTCAAGGAACTTAATTTTAGCTGGTTTTTGTTGACTTCCCATCTTTTAATTTTCTTTCTTCTAATTTAAAATTTAATTAAATAAATTTAGCATTATGAATACCAACCATAGCTACATTCTTCAACTAATGGTACCCATATCTCATTTAGAGGCTAAAGAATCCATCTATATAGTTTTTTAAGTGGTTCAAGGTGTCATTAATAAATTATGGTGACCCAAAGACTAGTTTAGATTATATGGCGTTTAGATTATATGGCATTTGTTTTTATTCATCATTTATGGTTAATGCCTCAAGACCCATTCCTTGTACACCAAATCTCTTAATGAACCCCATATCCCTTCAAGAGGCCAATGGTTTACACCTATGTGCTGGTTTTAACTATGCTTCAAACCACCACATGATTTAGGCCTATATGGTGGTTTGAAGCATAGTTCAAGTATTGGAGCCCCAGAAAAATTATTTTAAGCCAAAGGCGAAATACCCATCTCTTGTATGAAAAACCTCCTAATGTTTCCCATATCCCACTCATGGACAAAGCTAATTGATAGAGGGTGTTTGTGGTGCTTCAAGGAATATTTCCTATCCCATAAAAATAATAAGATTTATTTGGGAATTAAGGACTTTATTTTCATCACCTAATCATAATCAAATTCCTTAGTCTCACCCCTAGAGCAAAGAAATTCTTGATCACATCCCTATCCAACTAGTATAAAAAATATCCCTTTCAGAGGCATTGTGTTATAGCTTAAGCCTCAAAATATAAGGCCTTCATCATGGTCCATTAGCCCAATAATATTTTCTTAGGGTATAATTTCATGGATTTCTCCCTTGACCATGGTTAAGGCAGTTAGATCAATCCTTTATGTGAAAAACATTATAATGACACATATCTCTAACTTCCAGGATAATGATCCCATATAGAGGATATATTATGTGGTTTATGGAGTTTCTTATGGCCCTTGATCCCTAAAGGTTTCATCCAAAGTCAAAGTTATTTATTTTCCTCCCTTGACGATAGCTAATTCCTTATGACTCATCTCTAATGTGTATGAATTCATAATGGTATTCATATTCCACTTGGTGTCTAAAGATAACCTATGATGGGCCTATTATGTGGTTGGAGGTCATATTCATCGGTAATGAGCCCCAGAGATCCATTTATGATGTAAGGACCTTGTTTCCATCCATTGACTATTATTAGTGCCTTGAAACTCATCCTTACTAGCCGAAAACTCTTTATAGTGCCCATATCACACTTTTATACCAAAGATCCATTTTAATGGATCTATGTTGTGACTTGGCATTGATAATGGCCCATTACCTCACCAATCGTATTTAGGGCCTAATTCCCTCAATTCCTTTCCCAACCATGATCTAACGAATCCCTAGTTCACAAACCCTCATATTTGTACCCATATTCCACTTTTAAGGGAAATGATCTATTATATATGATATGCATCATGCTTTGTCACATTATTCATGCTTCATTTAGGCTCCGAGGAACTTATTTTCTTCCCCTCTGACATATTAGCAAGGCCTTAAACAGGAATATAAAGACTTACTATTAAAGTTGGATATCAAGCCTTTTGAATATTCCACCTAGAAGTTGAATTAAATCTTTATTTATGGCCCATGGACCTTACAAGCTTCGATTAGAGATTACTTTCCTTGTCCACACCTACCCCACTCCCTCACCCTTGTACAATGGTCAAGCCATCAAGCCACATCCTTCATGTGTAAAACCTCTTAAGAGCACCCATATTACCATTAAAACCACATATTACTACGTTGAGGAATTTTTAGTGATTAAATATCCCCATTATAGTGACTATGTAGTAGTTTAAGGTATTGACCACGGCCTAGATATTTATTTTCTATTCTTTTGAAAATGTGACTAATATAGAGTAACAAAAAAAACATGAATAATATAAAGTAACAAAAAAACCAAAAACATGAATAATATAGAGCCCATTAAGACCTTTTGGATGAGTTAAAGAATGAAAAAAATGACCATCAAGGTAAAATTTATGGTTAAATTACTAAAATGTATATTTTAAATGCTAAAAATAATGTAAACATTTATAAAGGAGTCATCTATTGAGGCGGAGGAATTGCCCGGACGACCAAAAGTGGGCGGAATCCGAGCAAAAAAAAATCAAAAAATCTTGTAGAGACACTGTTTGAATCTTGTTTTTGATGGTGGAAATGGATTCAACACCATCAAAAACATCTAGGATACCTAAAAGTTTGAAGTTTAACAACTATATCTTGGATTTACAAAAATCCTTGCTGGATTTTCTTTAAAAATGCCCGAAATTTTCGTAACTTTCTGGGCAATTCCTCCTGCTTGTTAGACTACGGCATTTATAAATCATGACGTGTTATAAAGACTTATGTCAAACCATGTGTATGTTATATAATACATATATATTATTTTTAATTCATTTTTGAATTTTTTATCACTCATTTTTCAATGAGAATTTCTATGCATGATGTGTTTACTTACTTCGTCACTTTGACTTTATCTTTGGCATGACAATCCTAGTGGCTTGAGTTGAAAAAAGAACAAAACCTTATTTTTTAATCATTTTAAATGTTATTTTTCACATTATTGTTGTTAATAATTTTCAATGTATTTATTTTTCACATTATTTTTGCGAAAATCTATTTCTAATGAAAATTATGAAAATTCTAGATATATAACAAGATCTTCAATCTAAAAAATTTAAAATTGTTTGATTATGTTTAGGCCTTCTAGCCTTACATTATGACCTCATTATTTCATGATTTCATGGATACACTAAATTTCATAATTTTTAAAAATATAAATGGAAAAAAAAGTATTCAGAAGAACAAATTATTTTCTATAACTTCAGAAACTATTTTCAAGAAATTCCATTATTTAAGTACTCAAAAAAATGCTTTGTCACAATCATATGCATAATATTTTGTAGGAAAACTAATATATCTATACAAATCTTTCACAAATAGAAATTAAATTTATTTTATTTTTTCCAAGTTACAAATCCTAAGGAAAACCCCCAAGTACTTCTCCTTATTTTGATGATGTTACCCACCAAAAACTCTTGAATCTTGAGGGCACAAGGTCGGTCAACAACAAAGCTAAAATTCATTACAACAAAATACTTGTTATAATCTCAACATGTCACTTCTGGAAATTAAACTTAGGTTAGGAGAAGAGCATTCTACCATCCAAAATAAACTCATTTAACATAATAAAATTTATATATTTTGAAATCTAATTTGGTTTCCTACATCTTATCTTCTTACACCATATCCTTCCATGTCAATAAATTGATATGTTTCCATATTTGCGTTGCCACTAGTGTGACATGAAGAGAAACCATCATTAGCTTGAACTCACCCTTGATGAACATATTAATAACAATGATCTAGTCACCATAACATTTCCTCACAAATGCCAAATATAACACACATAATCTTTCCAAGAGATTCTATAGAGGCATGTCAACTTCACTCTCTACCTAAGTGTATCAACATCTTCACTTTGTTTGGCCACTAACAATTCTATTTTCCATTGTGGGAGAATGAGAAACCATGGTAAATTTTGACGCTTGCTCTACACAAATGGAAGAGATGGAAAATCCTTCTTATCACTCCCAACTCTTATTCATTTGATTCCTTGACCCTTAGTTACTTTGTCTATAACAAGTTAGGAAAAACATTTTCACACAACTTTAGTGGGATTAATGGTTAAGAATGTGTTTTCTTCTCTTGGAGGTTTTGGGTTTTCTCCTTGGAGGACTTGAGTTCAAAAATAGAGGGGATGTGCATATTGAATTATTTAATCGTTACTAGCTATGCGAAATTGTAGATTGAGAAAAAAATAAGACACTTTCACAAACGACCTTTTGATGAAGAAGCCACTTACAATCAAAACACTTCCCTCGTGATACATCTCACATTGCCAATATGTAAAGAAAAATAAAAATGAACTAAATTAGAACTTTACTTTAAATTTGTAACTCAAGAAAAATTGCATAAAGTGGATTTTTTTAAAAATCAACCTCATTTCTTTTTAACATATTCTATTTTTAATAGTATAAAATATAATAATGATATTTTCATTTCCGTATTTTTTTCCAAGGAAAGAAACATACCTCCATCTTAGCCTGAGGGCTAGAGTGAGGTTGTTTGTATTAGCAAGTCCACATGTATACTCTATTAAGAGTTCACAAGGTTCAAAGCCAACATAACAATATTTAACAAGGCATTATAACTCAACATATCACTAGTGGGGATTTGAACCTAAGCAGGGAAGATAGCAATCATTCTACCCAACCACCCAATATAATCCCAATTGACTCATTTATATACATTTAAATATAAAAATTAAAATTAAAAACTATAAAACTAAGTCTTCCTAAATTATTTATTATTTTCAAAATAAATATGAAAAGTCTATAATCTTTTACATTTACTGTGTTTTTGGTTATTCAAACATGTACCAGTAGATTTTAATTTTTAAATTATTTTTATAAATAAGAATGGGAGAATTTTTCACACGAGCATTGTCTAACTATTCTATGTTGATATAAGTTTTTGGATATATGTTGAGTGTCAGTTTACCGATGTCCTAGATTTCGAGTGGTCTCACCACCCATTATCAGGGACTCAAGTAAGGCATGATAGATTGGAAAAAGGTGTTGGAGTATTCATAAAGAAAGAATAAACTAATGACTGTTAATATGAAGGTTAATGAATATTAATATGACCGTTAAAACATGTTTTTAAGAAATAAAAATATGGTGAGACCACTAAAAATATAGAACAACAGTGAACTTGCACACAACATATCTCAAGAAAATTATATCAACATGACTATGGGTTGTGGAAATGTACACTCACATAACTATTCCATATTCTTAAGTTTTTTGTTGGAATCAGTGAAATAATTTTTGGTCAAATTTTGTTTTTTGTATTGTTTAAAACATTTTTTCTTTTAAGTATAAATGGATTCAACACTCCAAAAAAACCTCTAGAGCACTCATATTGTGCATAGTTCATAGTGCAAACTTATGATTCCAGTAAATCCCTACCATATTTAGAGTATATTTGATAAAAAAAATATGCCAAAAAAACTCCAAAATGTAGAACAATTAGAACTTTTCACATGTTTTATATACATTTTCTATATCTTATGTTATTCAAACATGTGGTAGTAAATTTTTTATTTTTAATAATTTTCAAATAAGAATTAGAAAAAAAATTGCATGGTTTGTTGAACGAAAAAAAGTATTATTTATCAAAAATACTTAAAATTTATATTTTAAAAGATAAGAAATGATGGGGAACTAGAAACCTCCCCAAATATATGCAACAACCCACAAGCCACATATATCAGGACCCCATAATTCATCCTAGGACCGAGACATCCGGAGACCATCAGTGCTGGAGTCGGGATCCCAGACTCCAACTGGACGCCTATGCCTCTCAACTAACTATGATGGGACATGTCTTGGCGACTTAAACCTGGGTGGATGGGGTGGAAAACCACCAGCCCTACTACTCGGGTTAAGTACCCGTTGAATTAAATTTTATATTAAATAATGTTCTACTAATACAATAAAGAACCTTGTAGTCTAACTAATGGACGAAATGGCCTTTCTCTCGGCTTTTTTCTTTCTGGTTAATTTTAACCAAAATCCGGTAGATATTTTTTAAAAACTTGAGTTTAAGTTATTTAATCTATATAATTCCAGTGCTCCATAGTCTTTTTCAGGGTGTTGAATCCATTTATGCATTTAAGAATGTATTTTAAACAACAAAAAATCACAATATTTTGAAATTTGTCTTCTGGATGCTTCACATCAATATTTTAATTGTCGACAAACAGATTCAACAGGAGGATTTGTAATTAACAGGTTCCATGTGTGATTTCTTAGCTGGTTTGTGAATGCATGGTACATGAATTTGTGTATTTGGTTATTTTGTTGTCATTAGCATGGATTTTTCCTAATGTGACAATGGTTTCAACCTTGCCTTGCCATTTCCGGTAAGCCATGGTGTGATGGGATTCTTTTCTGGTTGAACTTTGGATTGTCAGAAGGTTTTGCAACCGAGTGAAGTGGTCTCAGAAAAATTACTAGGGGTTGCAGGTGGATGTGGTTTAATCTCTAGGAATCCCTCGACAGGTGGGTGGAGATAAGAAAAATCCTCAAGGTAATGGTGAAGAAACTCTAATGCATCCAAGCTTGTTTTGGGCTTAGTGATCTCTTGACTGGTTTTGGCGGGATCATGGTAGGTTTTAGTGGATCTCCCGGAAACCCTGGTTGTTTATGTCTTGAGATCCCACATTCATGCTTGGAATATGGCATGAGGGTGATTGGCTAAAAGAGAGATTTGGTTCAACATAATCTATGTTCGGGTGGTACATGGAAGTCCCTGACCTGGTTGGATTTCACATAAGTTAATAAGAGCTATCATTTCTTATTATAATCTATGAGCACTTGTACTTGTTATTATGTTGATTTTATGGGTGTTATTTCATGGTTAATAATCTGGTTATAAGCATGGATTTGCAATTTATAGGCTAACTGTGTCTTGTTCAGGATTTGATAAGTATTTGATGGTTAATGAATGCATGGGCTAACAAGTGTTATTACAGCTTCTTGGTGATTCTCAGATAAGTTTCAGACTCCTATGATCATATATGCATTTTTGAACTGTAGTTTACATGTTCACCATATGTTCGACAAAATGGATGTCATGGTTAGGTCTAGTTAGGTCAAGTCCTTGTTTTAGTTTCATATGATTAGCATTGTCTTAAAGTCATCTATCATCCTCGAAAGTCTCAGAAAGTTCTGGGCAGTGGTCTGCAGGTTGGCATAGAATTGTGGCTCAGATCCTAGGACCACACTCTCTAAACTAGAGAATTTGGGTTGCAATTGCATGGAGGTAGTGTTGTGCACACAATTGGAGGGTTACAATTGCACTCATGTAGGATTGTGCATGTGGTCGGGAGTCTAGATCATTGAAAAAACTATCCAACTCATGATTTGGTCACATTGGGTGGTTCTTTGGCCCCTCTACATCCTACAAGCCCTATAGGATGTCATTTTTTGGTTAGTAAGTCTCAGTTGTCAACCTTACTTCCATAATTGAATCTTGGAGGTCATGTCATGCCATAGTGGCTCTTCGTCTCATGTTTACCCTCGTAGACTGGTGAAATTAGGTAAACTTGGGGTGGGGGTGTTAGAGGGTGGTATCAGAGCGAGTTATGTTCTCTTTGGGTGATATTTGATACCAGATTGGTATCAAAGCATGGTTCAAATACTTGGACTGGATGGGCTAGATCCATGTCATTATGCATGCATTGTCATGGTTATGGTTTTCGTGCATGAGGTCATTGTAAGTAGTTAGTGTTATCATGCATGATGTTGATATGTTGATATAATTATGTGTATATATGTATCATGCTAATCTAGACTAATTTTGTTGGATAAGATAGCTTCCCCTGAACTTCACTGAGGTATGTTGATTATGTTTATATTTGGTTATCTGACCCAATATGTTTCCAGGAAGAAGAAGATCAAAGATGACTAGAAGAATGGTGGATTACAATTCACGAGACTCTCCTTATATATCATATAAGAAACACAAAGATGAGTGCTCTCCTAAAATAGTAGACACATTGGGAGGTATAAAGGCAGAAATTAGAAGTTACAAGGAAGAAAATGACAAAATCATTCAGTCATAGGAAAGACTTGCTAGGGCATAGGGAAAAGTAAGCAGAGGTCAATGTAGTTATCCTCTAGAGTTTGTCATATTTGCAAAGAGAGGGACAGCCATATATCAATTATGGATAGGAGGGCAAGAGTAATGATGCATATGGTATAAAGTCTCATGGAGGGCACATGTTGGACATGGATGGCATAGTTAAAGGTGGCAGATGAATGGATACACCTAATAGGAGAGGTAGTGGTTATGGGTTCTATTCTAGTTCTGGTTCAAATAGGCAGTATGGTAATCATTGTTGTCATCCTTACAAGAGGAGTGAGAGGGCATACTTGGTGGATGAGTTCAAGAAAGCCAAGCCATCTACATTTGATGGAGGGTTGAAGAAGTTGGGAGATGCAAAGGCATGGTTTCTTGGAATGAAGAAGTAATTTGAGTTGCATGACTATACAGAGAGCATGAAGGCCAGGATAACTATTTTCAGCCTCAAAGGGAAAGGAGACATTTGGTGGGAAGATGTGAAGTGTGTCATAGATATCAGGACATAGGAGTTGAGTTGGCACGAATTCAAGAGAATCTCCACGAAAAAGTAATTGTATGAGAGATACTATGACAGTAAGGCCAAGGAGTTCTACAAGTTGAATATGGGATCTATGACTGATGAGGAGTACACAACTAAGTTCTTGGAGTTGTTGAGATATGTGCCTTATCTCAAGGATGATAATACAAAAGTTCAAAGGTTCATAATTGGACTTTCATTAGCATTCAAGGATCGGATTGAGTATGATGAGCTTTGGTCACTCGAGGAAGTCATTAGGAAGTTGAAGCATTGTTATGAGAAATCAAAGTGTAATTCTAAGTCTAAGCAGGGTTGTAAAGGGAATGATAAGACTAAAATAAAGTGGCCATCAAATCGGAAATCGGGGAAGACCTCAAGATACAGGTGAGAAGGAAAATGTTTCTCCTTACAAGAAGTTTAGTATAGTAAAGAAGGGGCATGGACCTTAGCATAGAGAGCAACAGATAAGGGTAGTAGTAGAGAATTGTTGCAATTTTAGATATGTGGAGAAGATAATCATAAGAAGGATTGTCCATTGGATTGGGGTGGCATACCTCATATCTGCAATTCTGAGGAGGTGCAGACAGTTGGGGATACGGGCCAGAGCATTCCTTGTGTAACCACCTCCTCCCACATTTACCCACTTTCATTAGATTACCTGCTGTAAACATGAGTTGAAGGTCATTATGATAATACTCAACCTCCTATATGAACTTAAGGAATGGAGTCGACAAATTAAGACCTTACTTACTTCCCTCAAGTGTTATAGGACCTCCAAGAGCTACCCAACCCCTCCAGGTGTCCAACCCTTGAGCTAACTCTATTTTTCACTGACCTAGAGCCTTAGTCACTCCCTTGACAAGGCCTCTAGGTGACTGTAAATCTCAGTCACTCTCATAATCATACTTCCCAGTGACTGCAAACTTTTCCAGATAGTTATGTGCCAGTGACCTCGAATTTTGAGCCAAATTTTTAGGGTTAGGGCTCATGCCTTTGCCCATAATTCAATGAAACTTTCATAAATGATAAAATTACACCTAAAAAAAAACATTTTAAACCAAAAAATTGAACAAGGACTTGTACTAACCCCTCCCAACTAGGATAGGAATTTCATCAAACACATGGTAAACATGCAACCTATAGGTCATGAATGCATATCTAAACATAGGGATTTGAAACTTATCTGAGGTTTAACAAGAAGGACCAGTGCCTTCTCAAAATAGTTGTAATAACACGAATAAGGTCATACAGTCATTAACCAAACATGCAATAATTAAAATGTGGTAAGAGTTGTACTTAGATCTGTCATATAACCATGCTTATAACCAGATATATAAAAATGATAGAACAACCATTAAAGCCACATAATAACAAGTACAATTACTCATCGAAGACTAGAGAAACTTAGCTCTTATTAACCATGTGCAAAAGAAAACCAAGTCAAGGACTTCCACGTACCACCTGACCATAGATTGGGTTGAACCAAATCTTTCTTTCATCCAATCAAACCCATGCCTTATTCCAAGCATGAATGTTGGATATCATGGGATAAACCAATTCGTAATCAACCAATGGAATCTAGAGTTTAAACCACCTCTACCCTCACCATATTGTAATCTCACCTAAACCGATCTTAAGATCACAAAACCAAACTGAGCTTTGATGCCTCAGAATTCTTTCACCATCCCTTGAGGAATTTTCTTGTCCCCACCCATCGGTTGAGAGATTCCTAGATAAAACCATCTCCTCCCCCAACCCTTGAGATTTTCTTGAGACCACCTCTCCTGGATCTAAAACCTTCCAGCAATCCAAAGCTCAACCAAAAAAGAATCCCATCACACCATGACTATCTGAAAATGGCAAGGAAAGGATAAAACCACTGTCAAAACCTGGCAAAACCCATGCCAATGAAAGCAAAGAAACCAAATACACATGTGCATATACCATGCATGCCAAAAACAACTAGCAAATCATACATGCAACATGTTATTTGCAAGTATTGTTGCTAAAGCTACTTGATCCAACCTTTCCTTGCTTGATCCTTTCTTTCCTTTACTTTCCTTGTCCTTCCTTTTCTTTCATTGTCCGTCCTTTTCTTGCCTTGACCTTCCTTTGCTTGCTTTCTTTCCTTCTCCTCGTGGTAATCTTCTCCTCTCTGATACTAATTCCAAAACTCAACTGACAAAAGGCTCCAAATTGATGCTCTAATGTCTTTTTATTGTTGATGCCTTTAATTTCTTCATTTTTCTTAATTTTCCTTCAATTTACTCCTCACATGAAACCTGTGACCTTTCACATTCCTTTTCTCCTATTTTACTTTATTTTCATAAAATAAATGCCAATAATGCCTTTTTTCCATTTCAAAGCCTTTGCCATTTCCTTTTCCATTTCCTCTTAGCCATAATACACAACAAGTGATTCCCACTGGGATACTTCACCCAACATTCAACTTGGAATACATGTCGTGTGACCTTGGTATTAATTTTCCTTTATTAAATTTATTACATGAACTTTTAACTCGGGGCAGTTACACCTCAGATTTATCTAGCATTTGATAACAAGTAGGCAGATAACTAGGCATCCATTATTGAGATGAAAGGTAAGCTTTATGATCAATTTGTTTCCATTTTGACTAACCCTAGATCTAATTATAGTTATGTTAATCCTGACCTCATGGATAGTGTGGATTTATAAGGGAAGTGAATGTAGAGTCTTGGTTAGTGCAGTTGCCTGCAAGTACTAAGAAAACATTTCATCGTTGGGTAAGAGCTTGTGCCTTTGAGCTGAAAAATATGTCTACATCAATACATATAAATGTGCTTCCTTTGGGTATGTACAATATGTTATTGGGTATGGATTGATTGTACCTTCATAGGACTAAGGTGGTGTTAGCTCTGCTACATTCTTTAGCATTTGGAGGACCAAATACCAACTTGGCCGTGTGTTTATGCTAAAAGAGAGATCGCAACAGTCTATTTTCTTCTTCTCCTTCATTTTCCTTATACTCTCATAAATCCCGCTATCTTTGTTTTCCTCCAAAACCCTGTATAAACCCATATTTCCTCAGCTCCCTGGGCGCAAAGTTTAAACCCATTAGACCGTAACCGCGCGCCTTCACAAAAAAGCACTATAAGCCCTTTTCCCATCACAACAGTCTTTTTTTCCCTTAAAACAGTTAATTCCTTTTGTCGGGTCCAGGATCTCATCGCTATCACAAATTGCTATAAGGCAACACCCCCTGACTTCTACCAATGCGATATTGCGATGCGATCTCATCGTTATCGCAAATCACATGCATATCTGAATAAGGCTATGCCCCTGACTTCCACCGATGTGATAAGGTCTTAAGAGCAATGAATTCCTTTATCGAGTTCGCGATCTAATCGCACAATCGGGAAACGCCGATCCGATGACTCTTGTTGCACCCGATAAAGCGACTCGCCAATTAATCCTCTACCATCAGATCTGTCCGCTGGAGATCTGACAGCTCACGTCTGTCCGCTCTCGTTTCCTCCTGATATCTCCCGCCGAGTCAATATCTGTCGTTCATCTACTCGATCCAACGGCTGATATTTGTTCTCGTCATACTCATACTTCCGCCATACTGCCTGCGTCCATAGCCTGTCCCATGCATCCGAAGGAAGAAGGTGGCTAGTATTCAGCTCTCAGCGTAATAAATCCTCAACAACCGCATTCAAAAGAAAGCATGGCCGAGGAAGGAAAGTACAAAGCTCGAGCAGATAAAACATTTATCAATTATGGAGCTTCATCCATATTACACTCTGCCTGCTTGAGAAGTACAACAAAGCATCCGAGAAGATCAATTTTGTTCACAGACACAGTCAGATTGCAGCAGAGACCCATATTAGACAGTTAAAGCAGTTGGTGGTCCATTATGACCCCTCCACGCTAGAATAGCAGAGAATTTTTGTAATGAAACTCTATATATACCTAGAACTCAGATGTAATCAGGGTTGATGGTTGTTATTTTGATGTAAGGTTCAACTTCTGGAGACTGTAACTACTTTGATACTTGCATCTTCTGGTCTTCATTTTCAGCTAATACAAGCTTCTTTTAATGTTAATTGCTCACTTTCCACTTCTTCTTTGTTCTAGGTTGTGCCTGTAATGCATTTTTCATGTGCTCTTGATATTTAGCATTTGAGGGGCTATCATCCCACCTCTTTGTTGGAATATAGTATGTATCATTGAATATGTTATGCATTTTTCTGTTATCTTAATGCCAGAGAGTTGTCATCCTGTCTGTGTATTAAGAAATAGATTTGCGACCTCTTTACTGGTTGCAGCTGGCCATCACATGGTCTTGTGCATCTGCTGGTGTGGTCAGTATTCTCCATGTTCACCTATTCCTTAAACTGTGAGTGATTGGTTGTCTAAAGCCTTGTAGTCTAGGGGTGTTCACCCATGTCTAGATTTAAGCATAGTAGAAGTGGTTATCTGGCTTTAACAAGCATCATTCCTTCCATTCATCCATTTCCAACATTTTTTTGAGTTTGTAATTTTCCCGAGCATCTGCGAGATACAACCTAGGAGAGTTTCTTGGGGTGATAACATTAAATGGCGTCGTTGCCGGGGAGAGGAGATTGAAGCTCAGCTTCCCTGGGAGACGACATAGTTCTAGATTTTGATGATAGACAAAGTCTGGGCACATTTCTGGTTGTAATCATCTATCTAACGACTCCACTGGAGGAAGACCAACCTTTGGCGACTCCACATCACATTCCTGGCTCAGTTTGTGAGGCATACTCGAGCAAATCCTCGTCACCAGCTGAACCAGTGCCTGACCCTGAGAAGATTGTCAAGTCAAAGAAAACATTGCAGAAACGAGCATCAGGATCAAGTAAGCCCAAAAAATCCCATGTATCTCTGTTAGTGAAGAAAAACCTTCAGAGATTCATAAAGCTCCCGTTTGTTCATTTCCCTTTTGGATCTTAGTTCAAAGAAAGTATCCCATGTTTTCCATCATATTCCTCTGTCTCTGTTATCCATTTCGTTGATCCATACTACTCAAGCTACCAGTATCCTTCCACCCACCTCAGTCATGGCAGGCCAGCAAGCTCCCACAAAGATAGAAAGAATCGTTGCTGCTAGGTATGGACCTTTGGTCTTGCCTGTCCCTTTGAATGCCATGCCTACAGGAGATTATCATAAATGTATGCCTAGGTTTACTGGTACAGGGGGAGTATTAGCTTAAGAACATCTAGAGTCCTTTTATAGCTATGCTGATAATCTAGATATTAATGAAGATGATGTGTGGATGAGGGTTTTTGTCCAAAGCCTAGATGGAGAAGCTAGAAAATGGTTCAGAGTATTAACCCCTAGGTCTATAGCAGATATTGAGGCCTTAGATGATGTGTTCCTAAAGCATTGGGGGGATAATAAAGATCTGCTCTACTATCATACTGAATTTGGGAACTTGCAGAGGGAGAATGGTGAGCTGCTGTCTGATTTCAACATCAGATTCAACCATATGTACAGCAGAATGCCAGCTGAAGTCAAACCTACCCCTACTTCTGCTATGCTTACTTATGCCAATGCCTTCGATTCTTGTTTCTGTTTGCTACTCAGGGAAAGAAGATGTACTTATTTGGCTGATATGCAAGATGCAGCCCTGGAAGTAGAATCAAACATCATAGCTGCAGAGAGGCTCGGAGGTAATGTTGATAGGAGAAGACAGGGAGGAGAGCTCTCATCATCCTCTGATCCTGAGATCGATAAATTGGCCAGGACGATAGAGTCATTGGCCTCTGAAGTTTCCAAATTAATGGCTGAGCAGCATTCTGAGGAAGCAAGAGCTCCTAGTACCTTTGCTCTTCCAAAGCCAAATCTATATAGAGGAGCAAAGGAGCAGCTGCAGATTTTGCAGAGTAACAAAGATGCAGACGAAGATCAGAAGACCCTTTTTTAGAGTATAGTTATGGAGGAAGAGCATTGCGAAGAAGAGGATGAGGTCCATGGTTTGGAAGATAAGGGCAGTGCCCCTTTCTTAACTAGAGATGCCTATGAAAAGTCATTATCCAAAGGCACTGCTCATGAGTTTGTTGTACCTGCAGAACAACAAGCTGATCAGCAGAAGCATCAGGCAGTAGGTCCTACCATCCCCGAAGAATCTAAGCCTAAAGCCAGCCCGTCTTCTAATGACTATGCAGATCTGCAAACTGGAAAACCTGCTGTTATCCCCAGTCCAGTGATCAAAAAGGGAGAAGAAATCTCCCCATCATCTTTTGCCCCTCTCTCTGTTCAAAAGACAAGCCCTCATAATTGCCCATTAGGCACTGAGGCAAGCCATAACTCAATGCCCAAGGCTGATGTTGATAATCTCAGTATTGATATTCCGAAGCCTGCCCAGGTGGCCTCCACACAGCTTGAAAGGGAAGTTTGTAAGATCACAGAGGAAGAGGATGCACATTTTTGGGACTCCTCCTTAGATGTGGACTGTTCTAAGAAAGATGTAGGAGCGGGTGATGTCTGTGTGTCCTCCACACAAGAATACATTGGTTTTCCATTCATATTAATTATGCAGGCCACAGATGACACAAACAAGTACACAGCAACCATTGTTATTCAGCAGGTGTACAAAGGCTCCCATGAAGAACATCCAAGGATGAGAGCATACAGAGAGGGGGTGAAATATAAACCATCTCTACCTGATAAGGTCAAATGCCCTAAACTCTTTGAGTTAGAGGATCAAATAAATCCAATTTTGCAGATCTTTGATGAACCATTTGAGAGGAGGAGAAACAGTTTTGATGGTCTAGTAGATGGCCAACTTTTGACGATTTATGTTGTTTGTAAGCATGTTCTTTTACAGGTTTTAGCATAGACTTAATTAGACTCCATGCCCTATGAAATACTAGGCAATGTTTTTAAGCTTTTTTTGTATGAAGCCATTGGTCTGCAATTCTTGAGACCTCACAAGGAGGATCTCATCCCCAGAAGGAGCTAGTGTTAGCTCTGCTACATACTTCAGCATTTGGAGGACTAAATACTAGCTTGGTTGTGTGTTTATGCTAAAAGAGAGATCGCAGCAGTCTGTTTTCTTCTTCTCCTTCATTTTCCTTATACTCTCATAAACCCCGCTATCTTTGTTTTCCTCCAAAACCCTGTACAAACCCATATTTCCTCAGCTCCCCAGGCGTAAAGCTTAAACCCATTAGACCATAACCGCGCACCTTCATAAAAAAGTGCATAAGCCCTTTTCCCGTCACAACAGGCTTTTTTTCCCCTTAAAACAGTTAATTCCTTTTTTCGAGTTCGGGATCTCATCGCTATCACAAATCACTATAAGGCAACGCCCCTTGACTTCTACCGATGTGATATTGTGATGTGATCTCATCGCTATCACAAATCGCATGCATATGTGAATAAGGCTATGCCCCTGACTTCCATTGATGCGATAAGGTCTTAAGAGTAGTGAATTCCTTTATCGGGTCCGCGGCCTAATCGCACAATCGAGAAACGTCGATCCAATGACTCCCGTCGCGCCCGATAAAGCGACTCACCGATTAATCCTCCGCCATCAGATCTGTCCGTTGGTGATATGACGGCTCACGTCTGTCCGCTCCCATTTCCTCCTGATATCTCGCGTCGAGTCAATCTCCACCGTTCATCTACTCGATCCAACGACTGATATTTTTTCCCGTCATACTCATACCTCCGCCATATTGTCTATTTCCATAGCCTATCCCGTGCATCCGAAGGAAGAAGGTGGCCAGTATTCAGCTCTCGGCGTAATAAATCCTCAACAACCGCATTTAAAATAAAGCATGGCCGAGGAAGGGAAGTATAGAGCTCTAGCAGATAAAACATTTATCAGTTATGGAGCTTCATCCATATTACACTCCGCCTGCTTGAGAAGTACATCAGAGCATCCGAGAAGATCAATTTTGTTCACAGACACAGTGAGATTACAGTAGAGACCCATATTAGACGGTTAAAGCAGTTGGTGGTCGTCCATTATGACCCCTCCACGCATATAATAGCAGAGCATTTTTGTAATGAAACTCTATATATACCCAGAACTCATATGTAATCAGGGTTGATGGTTGTTATTTTGATGTAAGGTTCAACTTCTGGAGACTGTAACTACTTTGATACTTGCAACGTCTGGTCTTCATTTTCAGCTAATACAAGCTTCTTTTACTGTTAATTGCTTACTTTCCACCTCTTCTTTATTCTAGGTTGTGCCTGTAATGCATTTTTCATGTGCTCTTGATATTTAGCATTTGAGGGGCTGTCATCCAACCTCTGTGTTGGAATATAGTATGTATCATTGAATATGTTATGCAGGTTTCTATTATCTTAATGCCAGAGAGTTGTCATCCTATCTGTGTATTAAGAAATAGATTTTCAGACCTCTTTATTGGTTGCAGCTAGCCATCACATGGTCTTGTGCATCTGCTGGTGTGGTCAATATTCTCCATGTTCACCTATTCCTTAAACTGTGAGTGATTGGTGGTCTAAAGCCTTGTAGTTTGGGGTTGTTCACCCATGTCTAGAGTTAAGCATAGTAGAAGTGGTTGTCTGGATTGAACAAGCATCATTCCTTCCATTCATCCATTTCCAACATTTTGTTGAGTTTGTAATGTTCCTGAGCATCTCCGAGATACAACCTAGGAGAGTTTCTTGGGGTGATAACATGTGGATTGTTATGAGAAGGCTATTAAGTGTTTGGATGATGATGGAGAGGAGAATCTTGCAAGGTAAGAAGAAGCCTACATCGGTGAGAATGGTTTCAACTATGCAGGAAAAGAGTAGTTGCAGCAAAGGGTGTGTATTGTTCGCAGTTCATGTTTCCAGTGCTAGAGGTAAGGATGTTGAGGATGCAAAAGTCTTGACGAGGTATCCAATTTTGCAGCAGTTTCAGGATGTATTCCTAGTAGATATTTCAGAGTTTCCTCCTCACAAGGAAGTGGAATTTACTATGAGTTTGTACTAGGAGGAGAACCAACATAAAAGGCACCTTACAGGATGAGAACTCCAGAGTTAGTCAAATTGAAGTTGTAGTTGAAGGAAATTCTTGATAAGGGATACATTAGACCAAGTGTATCACCTTTGGGTGAACCGATTTTTTTTGTGAAGAAGAAGGACAATACTCTTAGGTTGAGTATTGATTACAGGAAGTTAAATAAGGTGTCGATCAATAACAAGGACCCTTTTATCAGTTGAAGGGAGCAACAGTCTTCTCAAAGATTGAATTGATATCAGGATACCATCAGGTACACATCAAAGAAGAGGACAATTGCAAGACTGCATTCGAGACATAAATGCCAAGTTCACTTCCAAGTTTTCGAAGGAGTTGTTTGTAGGTTTAGGGACAAATTTGGATTTCATTAAGACCTATCACCCACAGACAGATGGAAAAACAAAGAGGGTCAACATGATTCTTGACAACATGTTGAGAATATATTTTATGCATCAGTAGTGGAAGTGGGAAGAGTATCTTCCATTGGTTGAGTTTGCTTATGATAATGGGTATTAGGAGCCCTTGAGGATGAGTCCATTTGAGGTACTTTATGAGTGGGGACATAATACTCCCAACAGCTAGAGTGATCCAGTGAACATGGTGTTGATTGGACTGGACATGTTGGATGAGATGGAACAAGAAATGTAGGCTTGATCAGTTGAAGGGAGCAACAATCTTCTCAAATATTGACTTGACATCAGGATACCATCAGGTGCACATCAAAGAAGAGGAAAACTTTAAGACCACATTCCAGAACAGGTATGGGCATTATGAGTTTGTTGTGGTTCCTTTTGGTTTCACTAATGCTCCAACTACTTTCATGTGTTTGATGAATAGTGTGTTGTGTCCTTATCTGGACAAGTTTGTGATTGACGACATATTGATATATTCTAAGAATGAGGAAGAGCATGTAAAACACCTAGCAACAGTGTTAAGACTATTGAGAGAGCATCCGTTGTATGCCAACCTTAGTAAGTGTAGTTTCATTAAGATAGAAGTTCATTACTTGGGACATATTTTTTCCAAGGAGGCATAGCAATGGACTGGAAAAGATCAAAACTTTCATGGAATGGGTAGCTCCTAGGAATGTGGATAAGATAAGATCATTCATGGGGTTAGAAAGTTACTACAGGAAGTTCATTAGGAACTTCTCACGGATTTCTTATCCTATTACATCATTAAGAGGAAAGGAAAGAAATTTGAATGGACAAATGAATGTTCAAATAGTTTTAAGAAGTTGAAGCAGTTGCTTACAAATTATCTAGTTCTAAATATTGTAAATCTAGATATAGAGTTCAGCGTGTGTATAGATTCTTGTAAGAGAGGACTTAGTGGAATTATGATGCAAGAGGGACAGGTGATATGCTATGAGTCAAGGAAACTGAATGATCACAAGCAAAACTATGTGATGAAAGATCTTGAGTTGGCAGCGATCATTCATGCATTGAATATGTGGAGGCACTATCTTCTGGCCTGGAGGTTTGTGTTGATGAGTGATCATAGTGGGTTAAGATACTTGTTTGACCAACCTAATATGAATGCTAGAAAAGCTAGATGGTTGGCCACACTTAGTGAGTTTGACTTTGAGATTAGGTACATTAAGGGTAAGGAGAATAAGGTCGCATATGCTCTTAGCAGGAGAGTTCAAGTGAAACACATAGCAACTAGGAGTTCACATGCGAGGTATTTATAGGATCAGATCTTATAGGAAGGAAGATAGGATGATAGGTGACAACAACTTAAGCATAGATTACAATACCCTTGTACATGTGATCAAGATGTGGATTATCATCTTACGGCAAATGGTTTGGTGAGATTTAGGGACAAGATTTATATGTTAGACAATGGTGAGATCAAGAAGCTTACCTTGAGGGAATTTTATGTTAAGCCATATCCAGGTCACCCGGGATATCAGAATAATTTGGACATTGTGAAGAAGTTATACTTTTGGATGAATCTAAAGAAAGAGGTGGCTGAGTTCGTCGCAAGGTGTTTGGATTTTCAACAGGTCAAAGAAGAGTGTAAGAATCTAG
This sequence comes from Pinus taeda, assembly GCA_000404065.3. Lineage (NCBI taxonomy): Eukaryota > Viridiplantae > Streptophyta > Pinopsida > Pinales > Pinaceae > Pinus > Pinus taeda. Next base: position 74,951 of record APFE031220545.1, read on the forward strand.
GTGGCCTATTGCAGTTGATTTCAATTCTAGAGTGGAAATGAGAGGTAATTTCCATTGATTTCATCACAGGTTTCCCGAGGACATCTAGACAACCTGATTCCATCATGGTTCTATTTGAAAAGTTGACCAAGGTAGCTCACTTCATTCCAACGAAGTCTACTAATTTAGCTAGTGAGGTAGCTTAGGTCTTCATCAGGGAGATAATGAGATTGCATGGTGTTCCTAAGAATATTGTATTTGACATAGATTCCAAGTTGGTTTAGCCTTTCCTTTCCATTTCTAGATAGCCATGGTGTGATGAGATGCTTTTCTGGATGAGCTTTGGATTGTCCGAAGGTTTTGGAACCAAGTGAGTTGGTCTCAAGAAAATTCCCAGTGATTGGGGGTGGAGGTGGTTTAATCTCTCGGAAGCCCTCAACAATTGGGTGGAGATAGGAAAAATACTCAAGGTAATGGTGAATAAACTATGAGGCATCCAAGATTGTTTTGGGCTTAGTGATATCTTGACTATTTTTGGATGGATTGTAGTAGCATGAGGGTGGAGGTGGTTTAATTATTGATTTTTGTAGCTTGCGAGGTACTCCAAGCCTTGAGGATCGAGGGTTTGGAGGAAGGAGCTCCAGAAATGGCCTTGTGGGCTTGAAACCCAAGCTTGGGGTTTTGCACTCAACGATTTTTGGGCCAAAATCGTGATGAAACTTTGACATGTGATGGATGGAAATGATAGAGGATTTTGAGATGATTCCAACGCATCGAGAATTATTGAAATCCATGTTGTCAAAGTCGAGATATGAATTTCTTAAGTTGAAAATTAATTATTAGACAGTCAAATCATGTAGGCTTGGTCCAAAAGTCATGTCTCTTCAACAAATTCGTTTACCCTTCTAATGTGTATAAATAGAAGGTATGTGAGGATCATTTAGATCATCCAAGTGCATCCAAATCAAAGGAAGAGCTTTGAAATCAGACAACAAAGGAGGCAACTAGGACACAAGTGTTGGAGCACAAGTTTTTGGGTAGATATTTTATTTTGGTGTGAGTTTCCTTGCGAGGAAGAGCCACATATCTAAGGCACCTTACATGGAGGAAAGGAGGGTGGTTTTGGGGTAGATTATCTCCTAAATATGGTGTGATTTCCTTGCAGGTCCAAGCTGCATTTTAGAGGTATGTTTAGAGTGATTTTATGTGTTATTTCGTGAGGGTCACCTCTATTTACAGGGCCGTAGAGAAGGGTAGCTTCAAAAGCAAGTGGAAGGGGTATTTTGATAAAAACTAGGCATAATATAGGTTTGTCCCTTAGGCTGCAACTCCTATATATGATTGCGTAGTAGAAGAGGGGGTGTCTCCATATATAAGGGCATCATTCTTATTGCTGGTTGGTACAAAAATGTTGTAGGGTTAGTTGAGGTGCATCCTCACCCTAAAGAAATGTTTGTTACCTATAATTGGACAAAGAAAAGGAGCAGCCTCTGGGAAGATGTTCACACAGTGTTGAAGCAGTGGTTGAGGGATAGAAGTGTGCCCTAACCAGTCTTCTAGAAGCACAAAAATTGAGGCAAGGAGGCAACAACAATATTTGCATATGTCTCCTTGATTGATGGATGCTAAATGGATGAGTGTCCTAGGAGAGGACTTATTGGAGAATTTTGTTAGAAGCCACGTGGAGGGGTTTCTTAGGTGTTGGATGTCCTAACTAGGAGCAGATTCAACAACATACTTGGTCACTCGTGGACTATTGCAGGGCAGTGTGAGAGTGTACGAAGTGTGGATAGTGATTGGGTGTTCATGGTCTGCTGGAGGACAGTGTGATAGTGTCCAAGTTGGAGCTTGGTGTGCACCATCTTCATGGACCTAGGTGGTTTCTAGAGTGGTGATTGTTGAGCTCAAGGGTTTGATCAACTAGGAGAAGTTTGTGTAGCCCTAGGCTTGTGTGTGGAGAAGGACTTCAACAATAGATGATGGTTAGTCCCATGTTCATTGTGGGAGATGGAAATCTTGCACTAATAGGTGGCAGCCCTTTGTGCCCTATGATGGTCTTCTTCGTAGCAAAAGAGGAAGACCATAGTGGGTTGGAGTCCGTGAGTAGTTGAGGAGAAATAGTGGGCAGATTAAGAGTTGTTCGCAAGTGGAGCTATGAACAACTCAACAAGATTCTCGATGTGTTGTGCCCTTGATGGACTAAGGCAGAACTAGTGAGCATATTGATAAACGAGGTTTTGTGACTAGATGGACTTGGAGCATTGATCGAGGCAAGAGTTATAGATCAATAGCCGAAGGACCGAGTAGGTAAAGGATACGACTGAGAGGAGTTGAGAGAGTATGTGACAGTAAGATGGTCAGAGTATCTTGTTGAGGGTATATTGGTTGTCAATGGACTGACACCAAGTGTTAGTTTTATATCTTGTATCAGTGGATGTATGAGGGCCATTGTCCATATTTTATGCACTAGTAGATTTACTCCTATTTATATTCTATTATGAAAAGTAGTATCGTTGGGATTCTTGGTTTGGTAGCATCAGAGATTCTAAGATTCTATTGTACACCCAAGATCATGGAAACACAACATGGTATTAGAGCCTATCTAAGCTACTTTGAGGGACAATGAATTAGAGTGTGCACAACGAAGGAACTCAGAGGGAGTTGTGGCTATCTAGATCATGGAGCAGAGAGTTGAGCTGAAGACGTGGAGATGTGGTCTTTACTAGCATGGTAACAATATTGTTTAGGAGTTTTGGTGGATTGGTGGTGAGCTTGGTGAACATCAGGTTGTTGTAGGGCAGATTTTTTATCATGGAATTTTGTTGATTTGTCATGGATGGTTGGGACAACTTAAGGGTTTCTTTGGCTTAGACAAGATTAGGTTGATTGAGATGGCTTCATGTGATGGACTACAGATTGGCAGGATAGATTCTTCATTGGATCATGATATTGCATATCCAAGATTGGAGGGATTTGCACAAGTAGTATTTGATCTAGGAGGATGAGTGCTTGTTGAACAGAGAAAGTGGAGATCATTTAGGCACAGAGGGATTCTAGCCATAGATGGAGCAACCCTATGGAGGTTTGGGATCTTCAAGTTCAGAGGATATGAGGCAGAGGCAGTACCGAGATTGTCAGGTTCATTCTACAGGGTATGTTGCGGTGATGGACGCAAGATGGGCTAGTGTCGTCAGATGATGATGGTTACTTCCTAGTCTTGGAAGTACCTCCCTTGCTAAGAGGGAGTCTTGATTTTTGTAGCTTGGGAGGTACTCCAACCCTTGAGGATTGAGGGTTTGGAGGAAGGAGCTCCAAAAAAGGCCTTGTGGGCTTGAAACCCAAGCATGGGGTTTTTCACCCATCAATGTTTGGGCCAAAACCGTGACAAGAATTTGACATGTGATGGATGGAAATGATAGAGGATGTTGAGATGATTCCAACGCATCGATAATCATTTAAATCTGAGTTGTCAAAGTGGAGATATGAAGTTTTGAAGCTGACAATTAATTATTGGACAGTCAAGTCATGTAGGCTTGGTCCAAAAGTCATGTCTCTTCAACAAATTCGTTGACCTTTCTTATGTTTATAAATAGAAGGTATGTAAGGCTCATTTTTATCATCCAAGTTCATCCAAAATCAAGAAATATATCTGAAATTAGACAACAAAGGAGGAAGCTAGGACGCAAGGGCTAAAGCACAAGTTTTTGGGTAGATATTTACGTTTTGGTATGAGTTTCCTTGTGAGGAAGAGCCATAGATCTGAGCCATCTTGCATGGAGGAAAGGATGATGGTTTTCAAGCATATTATCTCCTAAATATGGTACGATTTCCTTGTAAGTCCAAGTCGTAGTCCAGAGATACGTTTAGAGTGATTTTATGTGTTATTTTGTGAGGGTCACCTTTGTTTACAGGGCCACAAAGAAAGGTAGCTACAAGAACAACTGGAAGGGACTATTTTGAGGGAAACTAGGCATAATATAGGTTTTTAACTTAGGCTACAACTCCTATATATGATTGCGTAGTAGAATAGGGGGTGTTTCCATATATAAGGGCATCGTTCTTATTGTTGATTGGTACATAACTGTTGTAGGGTTAGTTGAGGAGTAGCCTCACCCTAAAGAAATGTTTGTTACCTATAATTGGACAAAGAAAATGGAAACCTCTAGGAAGCAGTTCACATAGTGTTGAAATAGTGGGTTGAGGGCTAGAAGTGTGCCCTAACCAGTCTTATAGAAGCACAAAAATCGAGGCAAGGAGGTAACAACAATATTTCCAGATGTCTCCTTTATTGATGGATGCTAGGTGGATGAGTGTCCTAGGAAACGAACGATTTGAGAATTTTGTTAGAAGCCATGTGGAGGGGTTTCCTAGGTGTTGGATGCCATAACTAGGAGCAGATGCTACAACATACTTGGTCACTCATGGACTATTGCAGGGCAATGTGAGAGTGGACCAAGTGTGGATTATGATTGGGTGTTCATGGTATGCTGGAGGACAGTGTGATAGTTTCCAAGTTGGAGCTCGGTGTGCACCATCTTCATGGACCTAGGTGGTCGATAGAGTGACAATTGTTGAGCTCAAGGGTCTAATCAACTAGGAGAACTTTGTGGAGCCCTGGGCTTGTGTGTGGAGAAGGACTTCAACAACAGATGATGGGTAGCCCTGTGTTCATAGTGGGAGATAGATATCTTGCACTAATAGGTGGCATACCTTTATGCTCTATCATGGTCTTCTTCGTAGCAGCAGAGGAAGACCATAGTGGGCTGGAGTACCTGAGTAGTTGAGGAGAAACAGTGGGCAGGTTGAGAGTTGTTCACAAGTGGAGCTGTGAACTACTTGACAAGATTATCGATGTGTTGTGCCCTTAATGAACTAAGGCACAACTAGTGAGTAGATTGATAGCTAAGGTTCAGTGGCTAGATGGACTTGGAACATTGATCGAGGCAGGAGTTGTAGGTCAGGAGCCGAAGGATTAGTTAGGTATAGGGTTTGACTGAGAGGAGTTGAGAGAGCATGCGATAGCTAGATGGTCAGAGTATCTTGTTGAGGGTATATTAGTTGTTGATGGACTGACACCAAGCCTTAGTTTTGTATGTTGTATCAGTGGATGTATGCGGGCCATTATCCATGTTACAGGAACCCTAGACTGTTGTATTATATGTTGATTAATATAGTGAAGTGGGGTTGAAAATTGTAAAAAGTTGTCCATATTTTAGGCACTGATAGATTTACTCCTATTTATATTCCATCGTGAAAAGTAGTATCATTGTGATTCTTGGTTTGGTAGCATCAGAGATTCTAATATTCTATCGTAGACCCAAGATCGTGGAAACACAACATGGTATTATAGCCTATCTGAGCTACTTTGATGGATAATGAATCAGAGTGTGCACAAAGAAGGAACTCAGAGGGAGTTGTGGGTGTCTAGATAATGGAGCACAGGGTTGAGCTGAAGACATGGAGATGTGGTATTTACTAGCTTGGTAACAAGATTGGTTAGGTGTTTTGGTGGATTGGTGGTGAGGCTAATGAACAACAGGCTGTTGTAGGGAAGATTTTTTATCATGGACTTTTGTTGATTTGTCATGGATGGTTGGGACAACTCGAGGGTTTCTTTGGCTCATACAAGATTAGGTTGATCGATATGGCTTCATGTGATGGACTACAAATTGGTAGGATAGATTCTTCACCAGATCATGATATTGCGTATCCAAGATTGGAGGGATTTGCATGAGTACTATTTGATCAAGGAGGATGAGTGCTTGCTGGACTGAGCAAGTGGAGATGGTGTAGGCTCAGAGGGATTCTAGCCACAGACGGAGCAACCCTATGGAGGTTTGGGATCTTCAAGTTTAGAGGAGATGAGGTAAAGGCACTACCAATATTGTCGGGTTCATTCTACAGGGTATGTTGCAGTGATGGACGCAAGATGGGCTAGTGTTGTTGGATGATGATGGTTACTTCCTAGTCTTGGAAGTACCTCCCTCGCTAAGAGGGAGGCTTGATTTTTGTAGCTTGGGAGGTACTCCAAGCATTGAGGATCGAGTTTTCAGAGGAAGGAGCTCCAAAATTGGCATTGTGGGCTTAAAACCCAAGCCTGGGGTTTTTCACCCATTGATGTTTGGGTCAAAACCGTGACGAGAATTTGACATGTGATGGATGGAAAGGATAGAGGATGTTGAGACGGTTCCAACGCATCAATAATCATTGAAATCCGAGTTGTCAAGTGGAGATATGAAGTTTTGAAGCTGACAATTAATTATTGGACAATCAAGTCATGTAGGCTTGGTCTAAAAGTGACGTCTCTTCAATAAATTCGTTGACCTCTCTTAGGTTTATAAATAGAAGGAATGTGAGACTCATATTTATCATCCAAGTTCATCCAAAACAAATAAATATCTATGAAATTAGGCAACAAAGGAGGAAGCTAGGACGCAAGGGATGAAGCACATGTTTTTGGGTAGATATTTATGTTTTGGTACAAGTTTCCTTGTGAGGAAGAGCCACAGATCTGGGTCATCTTGCATGGAGGAAAGGATGATTTTTTTGGGGCATATTATCTCCTAAATATGGTGTGAGTTCCTTGTAAGTCCAAGCCATAGTCCAGAGGTATGTTTAGAGTTTTTTTTTGTGTTATTTCGTGAGGCTCGCCTATGTTTACAGGGCCACAGAGAAGGGTAGCTACAGGAACAAGTGGAAGGGACTATTTTGAGGGAAACTAGGCATAATATAGGTCTGTCCCTTAGGTTGCAGCTCCTATATATGATTTTGTAGTAGAATAGGGGGTGTCTCCATATATAAGGGCATCATTATTATTGTTAGTTGGTACATAAATGTTGTAGGGTTAGTTGAGGAGCAGCCTCACCCCTAAAGCAATGTTTGTTACCTATAATTGGACAAAGAAAAGGAGAAACCTCTGGGAAGAATTTCACACAGTGTCAAAGCAGTGGGTTGAGGGCTAGAAGTGTGCCCTAACCAGTCTTCTAGAAGCACAAAAATCGAGGCAAGGAGGTAACAACAATATTTCCATATGTCTCCTTGATTGAAGGATGCTAGGTGGATGAGTTTATTAGGAGAGGATTGATTGGAGAAGTCTGTTAGTAGCCACTTGGAGGGGTTTCCTAGGTGTTGGATGCCCTAACTAGGAGTAGATGCTATAACATACTTGGTCACTCGTGGACTGTTGGAGGGCAACATGAGAGTGGACCAAGTGTGGATAATGATTGGGAATTCATGGTTTGCTGGAGGACAGCGTGATAGTATCCAAGTTGGAGCCCGATATGTGCCATCTTCATGGACCTAGGTGGTTGCTAGAGTGGAATTTGTTGAGCTCAAGGGTGTTATCAACGGGGAGTTGTTTGTGGAGCCGCAGACTTGTGTGTGGAGAAGGACTTCAATAGTAGATGATGGGAAATCCTCTTAGCCCGTGTTCATTGTGGGAGATGGACATCTTGTAGTGAAAGGTGGCAACCCTTAATGCCCTATGATGGTATTCTTCGTAGCAACACATGAAGACCATAATGGGTTGAAATCCCTAGGTAACTAAGGAGCAGCAGTGGGCAGATTGAGAGTTGTTCACTAGTGGAGTTGTGAACAACTTGGCAAGAGTCTCGATGTGTTGTGCCCTTAATGTACTAAGGCACAACTAGTGAGCAAATTGATAGTCGACGTTTAGTGGAAAGATGAACTTGGAGCATTGATAGAGGCAGGAGCTGCAAATTGGGAGCTGAAGAACCGGGAAAGTACAGGGTACGACCGAGAGGAGCTGAGAGAGCATGCGTCAACCAAATGGTCAAAGTATCTTGTTGAGGGTAGATTGGTTATCAATGGACTGACACCAAGCCTCAATTTTGTATCTTGTATCAGTGGATGTATGAGGGAAATTATCCACGGTACAAGAACCCTATATTGTTCTATTATATATTGATTAATATAACAAAGTTGGGTTGAAAATTGTAAAAAAAATTCCATATTTTACGCACTAGTAGATTTGCTGCTATTTATATTCTGTTGTATAATGTAGTATTTTTGTGATTCTTGGTTTGGTAGTGATAGAGATTCTAAGATTCTATCCTAGACCCAATATCATGGAAAACAAACATTAATCTCTAAGAAATCCTAGTTTTTTTATGTCTTGAGATCCCATATTCATGCTTGGAATATGGCAATGGGGTGAGTCGATGAAAGAGAGATTTTGTTCAACCCAATCTATGGTCAAGTGGTACGTGGAAGTCCCTTACTTGGTTGGCTTTTGCATAAGTTAATAAAATTTATTTTCTTATTATAATCTATGAACACTTGTACTTGTTATCATGGTGATTTAATGGTTGTTTTTTCATGGTTAATAATATGATTATAAGCATGGTTTTGCAATGTATTCTAGTTATTTATTATTCAAGATTTGATAAGTATTTAATATTTAATGAATGCATGGGCTAACACGTGTTATTTCAACTATTATGAGAGGGCATTAGACCTTCTTAGTGATTTTCATATAAGTTTCAGACTCCTATGATCAGATATGCATCCTTGACCTATAGTTTACATGTTCACCATATGTTCGACGAAATAACTGTCACGATTAGGCCTGGTTAGATCAAGTCCTTATTCAAGTTTTATATGATTAACATTGTCTTCAAGTCATTTATCATTCTGGAAAGTCTCAGGAATTTCTGGGCAGTGGTCTCAAGGTTGGCTTGAAATTGTGGCTCAGATCTCAGGACCACACTCTCTGAACTAGAGAATTTGGGCTACAACCGCATGGAGGCAGTGTTGTGCATGCGGTTGGAGGGTCACGAGTGCACTTATTTAAGCTTGTGCATGCATTTTGGAGTCTGGGTCATTAAAGTTCCTATCCAGCTTAGGGTTTGGTCACCTGGGATGGTTCTTTGGGCCCTGAGTGTCCTGTAAGCCTTGTAGGATGTCAATTTGTGGTTAGTAAGTCTTAATTGTTGGCCCCACTTCAATAATTGAATCTTGGAGGTTGTCTCATGTCATAATACCTCTTCATCTCATTTTTACCTATGTAGACCAGTAAAATTGGGTAAATGTGGGGTGGGGGTGTTACAAAATGAGACTATGCTATAAATTGTATACATTGTCATGGCTGGTGTATGGTTTGGAAAATCTATAAATCATTTTACAAATATAAACACCTAGGTTTGGAATATATAATTTATTTGATTGATGGTGTTTATTAAGAAATTTCTTGCTAGAGGACTATGAAACACTAGTTTTGTTACTAAATGATATGGTATATAGTTTAATAAAACATCAAGGTTAGTATCTTAGATCTAGTACAAGAAAATTTTAGTTATTAAATGCACATGTGCATTACAATTTTCATTGAGAATATAGATTGCTTTGGGTGAAAATAATAAATAAAAGGTGTTCCCAAAACTTCTTGTAACATAACATTCGAGACATGTCCAAACTATATAATACATGAGTTTTAGCATTCTAATGAATAGATCCCAAACTAATTGTAAGGAAAAAATGAGAATGTCAAACATGATATAGTATGGTGATTGACTAGTAGAGCTTTAGGTGAAACGTGTGACTCCAAATATCCATTGAACAATATTTTAAGTCAAGCAAAGCTCTATTCAGATATGCTAGGTACAAAGAAAAAAAGATTGGCTAATAGAATACAACCATAATGAATGAGTGAGTTAATTGGATCATGATCTCTAAAGAGATATGATTTGTGTAACTGGGATTCCAAGAAGCTATAAAAAGAATATGATGCATGTCCACTCTATGCTTTGTTGAGAATTTTTTTGAGCAAAATAATACCAAGTCCAATCTTATTACAATACAAAGTGTATCGACTCAGTTTTAGATAATTAAAATTAACAACATCTGAAAGAGGTATCAAAATTCGTGCCATACTTGTTAAGGAACAGCGAATCCATATCAAACTAAAATATAGAAAATATTATACTAAGTCAAAAACATATATAATCTACCATCCTTCAACCCCTCTAGATTTAGATTTATAACTTATTATGAAAAAAAAAGCATGTTTTTAATGATTATAATAAGTATAATTAGTAAAATAGAAATAATGTTATCAATAATAAATATAGTAAGTAATACCATTAAAAAAAATGTATATCTCTTTATAAATAAAGGATATATTTATGATGTAAATTTTGGCTTGAGATGTTGCGTTTTTAAAGAGAGTTCGATAACACTCTCATGTTAACCAGTTATTCTTCAAAATATATGATAAATCATATTTAAAAATAATTAAAATAAATTTTTAATATTAACTAAGAAAGAATTGAAATGAATCCAATAAAAAAATAAAGCACGAAGATTCTAAAGGTATCATTAATATAATGATTTTGAAACTTGAAATGCTAGTTATATAATGGTTGGAATAACAAAATCCAAAACTAAAACATTTAAATAAATATATTATGAATCAATCTCAGTATATTTTATTATAAAGATTTAGAATTAAGTAGCAAAGAGTTATAAGATGATGAAAAATGTGAATTATTATGGATATAATTTCAAATTTTACAAAATATGTATCAAAATATTTATCTTCTAATATTTTTTTATTTTAAAGATTTAAAAATCATATAAAATTTAATCAATTATAATTTATTATTGAATTATTATTAATTAAAAAAATATGAATTAAATATATATATAACATAATAAAGTAACAATAGCAATAAGAGTTTTTGGATGAGGTGATATCAAGGGGATAGGTGGGTAGGCACATGGCTACTACTGACCAAGAATGACAAGGCCTACATAAAATTTAACATTTATCTCATTGTTATTATGGTTGCACACTACACAAAGAAAGTCATAATTTATCAACCTGGGTGGTGTTTAATGGCACAAAAACAAAGTATCAAGCCTATGGTTAATGCGAAGAGTGGAGGCTTACAGTCACATGTTTGGAAGTCATTACATATATATGCCTTAATGAATTATGTTCATCACACGAAAAAGGAGACGTCAATCCTGCATACCATAGAGATTATGACCAAGATATGGGCAAATCATGGATCGATTTTTGAATACGCTAGGAGATATGACCACTCATGGTCAATGACTCCCACTTGAAATGATTATGGCAGTTTATTAGTATGCATTCTTTATTTTATTTTGCTATGACGCATTTCCCCTCTTCTCCAGGTTGTTTTTCTTTGAGCATGTATAGCCCATGCTTTTCCTGCTTCTTTTCTCTTATCACTCAGACAACTTCTTCTCCACTTTCCTCTGACTCCTTTGGCCTTTTTGCAGGTGAAAATTATCCCTGGCACTAATCAACTTCTCAGGTTTTTTAACTACCCTTTTGCACCACTTGTGCTCCTTACCTTCTATATTGTCACTTTTAGGCTAGCTAACACTTTTCTAGACCAGGTCTCATTCCTTGGCAACTTTTGCTGATCACCATGCCTAGACAATGGGCTTGAGCCTGACAGGGAGTGGTTTACTGTAGGTAGATGGAAAACACAAGTGCCCAATAAAGAGTAGAATCTATAGCTAGATGATAATAAGCTAACATGCCATCGCATGTACAAGAAGAAATTGATAATGTTGAAAGGGAAACCGCGATAAAGAGAATTTGCTTTGCCACTGAAATAGAAGATTGGGTTCCAGATGTTGGTCATTCTAGAAGGAGGTTCAACTTGTATATATACATCGTTGACATATATTGGCACCTCATGGTGTTGTTATGATGGGTCTAGCTTGATTAGAATGAAGAAATAAAAGAAACAATCTTAATGCATGATGAAATTCAACTTACAGTGGGTATAATCCTTGGATGGGGCGGGATGGGGTGCTCGAGATGCAAGATGATGGGGGGCGACCTTCTACCATCCCACCAGGCCACATGATAGTGGTACACGGAAACATACCCCCATAATAGTTTATGTAAGCACATGCAAAGGGCACATGGGCCTCTCAAGCCATCTCTTAGTGAACTACATGGGATATCTCTTCAGGTTCTGCAACCATTGATTGATGGAATTTTGTACAACTAGATTAGGAAAAAGATCCAATGAGAGTACTTGCTTTTCCAATAATCTTGTCACTCAATCTCAACTCATTAAATTGACATAAAATGATCGTCAAGTGGTAAGGAGATGTTTCAATTCTAAGCTCAATGGAATTATTTCACATCATTTCCATAGTGGTTCTCTACCTAAAGTTGAGCCACAAGGCATTAACATGGGGAAGGGGTGTCCTTAGCTTTCCCTTGCTAAGATCTTTTTATTTATTCTTCAGTTGCGGCGATTGAAAATACATGTTCCATGCTTTGACTTGTTTATATTCCAAGCTTTAGTCCTCATAGGAATCTCCCTCAGGGGGTTGCATAGGAAAAAAAAACATGAAGGTGTTGTTCCTATCAACCCTTGGACATCCATACCTTTTACAGATGCTTTGGGTTTTTTCAGCATCTAGGTCAGGATGGGGGACGAAGCAACCTTTCCAGTCACAACGCTTCCAGGCATTCTATGACATATTACGCAAACAACCCATAGGAGGTTATATAGGTTGGTCATTCAAGTTCGATTCCACACCTTTTGTAAATACTTTTAAAATTCCTACTGTTATAGGTTTGGTGTTATCTGTTATTCTAGGTAAGTGTGAAGGAAACTGGTTCATTCTTGAGAGTGGGTTTCTCCACTATCATGAGGTCACCGACAAATTGCATCAAGTCAAGAGTCCTTGGCATCTTATGGTGGAGAGGTCCTCCTCGTTTGTAGCACTACTAAGAGGTTAAAAATTTCTTTGGAGATAAGCTTTGTCCCTGGGGGAATTCTATTTACCATTAGCCCCAAATCACTCTTAGGGAGTCCATTATGCCACGTTAAAGAACCTAAATGCATCATGGGGTATCATATTATTAGGAAAGGGGGCACACTTGAGCTCAATTGAGAGTTGAATTTTCAGTGGCTTGGTTTAAAGAGGTTACTCCATAGTAGTCTAAGAGGAATTTCTTAGGAAAAGAGAGAACTAGTAGACGAGAGACGCACCGTCATGAATGTTAAAGTGTTGGCAGAAGTAGTTGATTGGGTTCCAAATGTAGGGCATACCAAAGGGTGTTCTAATCAATACATGTACATAGTGGATATTTATTGGCACTTCAAGTTCTTCCTCAGTAAAGTTCCAATGGATAAAAATGAGAATAGAGAGGACATTCTTCTATCTTTAGATTAGATGTTGTGGAAAATGGAAACTATGGATCGAAGGATAGGAAATATCGAGAAACAAATGGGAATCCCTCCTAAATTAGGTTGATCCATAGGTATCAGTAAGGAGCCCATTCTTGCTAAAGCCACTAATTCAAATAAGTCAACTTAACTATCTTTTGTTCTCTTTGTTTTATACGTTTTCATGTTTTAGTTATTTAATCTTCAATTTAAAAATGACCCGGGAGGCCCAACAACTAGTATGGGTATTTTGGTTTCAAGAATTATGGATAGTATCTTATTTTTTGCATTTTTGAAGAGACTAAAGTTTTGTGTCTAGTCAAGTATTTTTAGTGGTCGACTAGATTAGATTTTAGAGAATTAGAACGCAACCCTCTGTTTATATAAATCATTTACTTCACAAAAAATACTTACAACGCATGGACTAGATATGAAACTACATCACATCGGGTGACATTTGGGTCTCCCACTAGATTTGGGTTGCTCACCAGGGAATAACAAGGAATTGATTATTGTAGAAGAATCGGATTCCATCAAGACAACATGACAATACCTATACTTTTTTTCTTTGCTTACTTACATTTCTAGTATTTTAGTTTTCAATCTTCAGTTGTTATAGAAGGCCATAGGCCTCAAGCCAATAGTTTTACGGTTTCAAGTTTTCAAGGTATTTCTAACTATTGAATGCTTACACAATTTTGGTTTTGTCATTACCTTGGCTTCTCTAGTGGTAGATCAAGGCAAGCCAAAGTATATGGTTTTGATCGGATTTAAGTACTGGAAAACTTTGTTTTAAAAAACTAAAAAATAACAACCAATAAAAATTCGATGACACTTGTGGACATGTTATTCTTTTAATTAAATTGAAAAGCAAAAAGTACATAACTAAGTTTCATATGTATTTTCTTTTTCTTTATGTCTCTGCGTTCTTTTTTGTGCATGTGCTTGTGTCCATTTGTTTGTTCTGTGTGTCATTTTTATTGATGTGTTTGCGAGTGGTGTGTGTTTGTGAAATTGACGTCTAAGAGCGCAGAACAAAGAAGAAAAGGTTCCTGAAATGGAGAAGAAAAAGTTCCTGAAATAGAGAAGAGAGGGAAAGATCCTCAACCAAACGAAAGAGGCGGCGATATTTCGTTCCATCACTAAGCTAAGTCAGCCAAAAGTCTCCATTCCTCTTCTGGTTGGATGGACGAGGTGGGGATATCTGGGCCTATTTTCTTGAATTTGATTTCTTTATATTAACAGCAATTGTGATATATAATTCTCTCGTTTATGTTTTAATAACCTTAATTTTTTTCTAAATTTTCTGAGTTAATAGTGTTTTACTCGTTTATTTATTTTTGTTTTCATCTTTTTCTTGGACTATGTAGATATTGCAGAGCACTGAGTGTAAAGGGCGAAATAATATTCTACAAAGTAGATTCTATCTCCTTGCCAACACCTCCCTGCTCTTCTTTATTTGTGTTGATATAATGATTTGATTTCTTTAAATTAAGAGCAGCTGCGATTATATAATTCATTAAATTATTTCTAACTTTTCCCCTGCTAAAGGTGTTTTGTTTGTTTGTTTATTTACTTTTGCTTCTAGCTTCTCTGCAAGCATATAGACAGTAGTGCAGTAATGCAAAGGGCAGAGTGAACGTCACTGTTATGGAGAAATATTAGTAAGGTAAGCTGCAGTTCCCTTGCTTGTGCCATTACAGTTTGATAACATTAATGACATAAATTTGTTTTGTAATTTTAAAAATCTGCAGTTAAAAATATAAAACCTATTCTAAATTTCTTGCTAAGTGAGTATAGAATTTAGCGTGTGATTCCTCTCCCAAATCAACCCAGGTAAATGAACAGTTCAACGTGTTCCATTTTAGGGTATTGGTAGACATCTTGAAATTGAAGAAACAAACTCCAACGATTCCACATAAATTGCATTTTGGATATCTCCAAATAAAATCCATTCACATAAATTGCATTTTGGTTTACTAAATTTATGTCTAAGACACGAGCAGAGTGGAGATTGAGTATTCTTGTTTCTGTTAGGCCAGGCAGTAACTCCATAAGGCAAAAATGATTCGACTATTCTATTCCTTCAGGTAGGTCTTCATTATATACATAAGGGAGAGACTGTTCAGTTCGTCTCCCGATGACTGTTCATATTTCCTATTTATCTATTTACATTAATTCACTCAATCACAAGGATTAGGTGTCAACATTCCCCCCCTTAATCTGAAGGGATGTTGGTGAGTCCAAGCATCATTCTAAATCGTTCAAGCTTTTCCCTTCCAAGTGCTTTGGTGAAGATGTCTGCAGTTTGCTCATTTGTGGAAAAATGATGAAGATGGATTGTTTTGGCCTTAACATGATGTCGAATCAGATGATATTTAGTATTGATGTGCTTCGTTTGATCATGGAACTTTGGGTTCTTTGCCAACTTTATTGCAGAGGTATTGTCAATCATGAGTGGAGTTGATTGTACTTGTTTTACCTGCAAATATTCAAGAATTTTCCTGAGCCACACAATTTCTTTTGTTGCTTCAGCTACTGCCACGTATTCTGCTTCTGTTGTGGAATCTGCTCGAACTGGTTGTTTGCGTGATCTCCAGGAGACATCTCCTAATCCAAGACTCATAGCATATCCTGAAGTTGATACCCCAGCTTCTTTGTCTCCATCGAAGTCTGAATCAGAGTAACCAATCAAACTGAAGTCGTCCACCTGTGTATACTTGATTCCAAAGTCTTGAGTTCCCTTCAAGTACCTTAGAACTCTTTTTGTAGCAAACCAATGTCCCTCACAAGGCTTTTGCATAAACCTAGAGAGGATTCCAACAACAAACAAAATGTTTGGTCTGGTAGTAGTTAGGTAGTTGAGACTTCCTACAAGCTTTCTATACTTTGTTGCATCCTCAAATTATTTTCCTTCAATAGATGTGAGCTTTAAGTTTTGTTCCATTGGAGTAATGAGAGGATTGCACTCTATCATGCCAAACCTGTTCAACAGATCTCCAATGTATTTCTTTTGAGAAAGAAATATGGATTTTAGATGTTGGGTTACTTCAATGCCAAGATAGTAATGAACAGAACCCAAAACAGTCATTTCAAAACTTTTCCCCAATTCCTTCTTTATGGATGCAATGTAGCTTTCATTGTTCCATGTCATAAAAAGATCATCTACATATACCACAAGATATACAACTGTTTTGCCAACTTTCTTGACAAATAAAGTTGCATCATCAAGATCAAAATGTTTGAAATTGAGTTTCAGAAGATGCTTAATTAGTTTTTCATACCAAGCTCACGGTGCTTGTTTGAGGCCATACAAGGACTTCACAAGTTTGCATACTTTATGTTCGTGTCCTTTCACAGCAAATCCTTCAGGCTGGGACATAAAAACATTCTCTTTTAGATCTCCATTCAAGAAAGCAGTTTTTACATCCATTTGATCGACTTTCCAACCGTTCTGAGTTGTTAGTGCAAAGAGTGTCTGGATGGTAGCCCATTTTGCTGTGGGGGAAAAAGTCTCCTCATAATCGACCCCTTCCTTCTGTGCAAAACCTTTTGCCACAAGCCTAGCTTTTTGCTTGTCAAGTGAGCCATCAGCTTTATACTTGTAATTGTAGACCCACTTGCAGCCAATTGGTTTGGTTCCTAATGGAGGATCAACCAGCTTCCAAGTGTCGTTCTTTATGAGGGCATCATACTCCTTTTGCATTGTTTATTTCCATTCATCATGAGAAGCAACTTCTTTGAAGGAATTTGGTTCAAAAGTTGTAGACAAGTTCAATTCACAATCATAAGAAACATCCATATCAACAGGTGAATTAGAGTCATCTACATCACCTCTATTTTGCTGGTTTGAATTTCTAGTTCTTGTCTTTCCAACCTCATCAGGATGAACACTTTCAAGTGTCTTTGTCACCCACTTTGGGGGACCTTTTTCAGATGGTCCAGGCTGCTCCGTCGATTGAGTTGGGACTAAATCAAGATTGAGTCTCCCAATTCTATCAATCACATCACTTAAAGCATCATCCGTTGTTGGAGTTTCATGCAGGGGAGAGTGTTCTTCAGAAGAAGATTCCACATGTTGATCTAGTATAGCAATCCCCCCTTCAAGATGTGGAATCTGATTATCAAATTCTTGAAATGATTTTTCTTTTGCGAATCTATCCAAGCAATCAAGTTGCCGCTCAACAACATTGTCAGTTTTGGATGGTTCAAGGAAAATTACATCTCTAGATACAACAAACTTCTTATTTACTTCATCATAGAGGCGGTATGCTTTGGAGGTGTTTGAATACCCCAGAAAGATACACTTACAACTTCTTGCACCAAGTTTGTTTCTATGTGCCTTTGGTATCAAGGCATAACAAGTGGAACCAAAAACCCTGAGATGCTTTACCGAAGGAACATGTCCATACCACATTTCATATGGAGTCTTGTTTCTTATAGCATTAGATGGACATCTATTCTTTATATATGTAGCACATAGAACAACATCAGCCCAAAACACTATCTTTACATTTTTTAAGAAGAGCATGGATCGTACCATGTTTAAGATTGTCCTATTCATTCTTTCAGCTACACCATTCTGTTGGGGATTATAAGGCACAGTTGTTTGATGTTTAATCCCATGTTGGCGAAGATAGTTTTCAAATTCATTTGATGTGTATTCTTTTCCATTATCATTGCGAATAGACCCAATATGAGACTATGCATCATTTTTAATCCATTTATGAAAATTCTTGAATGTTTGAAAAGCATCAGATTTATTCTTCAATAGATAAACTAAACACATTCTGGTGTAGTCATCAATAAATGTCATGATATATTTATTTCCATTTGTAGAAGGAACAAACATTGGACCACATAAATCTAAATGAATGAGTTCAAGTTTTCTATGTGCTGTTGAATGTGAATCATGAAAAGACTGTTTTCTATGCTTTCCTAGAATGCAAGCATCACATTGCTTAAGTTTTCTAGGAATTGTAGGCAAACCAGCAACACCATTTTTCTTCAACAAGCGGAGATTGTCATAGTTCAAATGTCCAAATCTAGCATGCCATAATAAACTTGATGGAAGTGTACCTTCTTCATGATGAGAATTGTATGAGAAATGTTGTGCATGAGCAGTGGTTCCTTGCAGCTTGAGAAGCCTTTCTTCTTCTATTCCCTCATGACAAGTGAGTGGTCAGATGCTTTTCTTACCTCAAGCTTGCCATCAAACATATGAATGGAGTGACCTTGTTGGCGGATGTGGACCAAGGACAACAAGTTTCTCTTGAGCTGTGGAAGATATAGAACATGATACAGAAGAAAGTCTGGAAGACCGGGCAGTTTAAGCCTGATTGTGCCAAGCCCTGATGGCTTGATTTTTGATTGATCTGCAAAGTATATTGCTCCATCAACATTGTCAGTGAAATCTTCAAAAAAATCTTTTCTATGAGTCATGTGGCAGGTTGCTCCTAAATCAAGCAACCAATCATTTTTCCAAGAAGCAAGTGAAGCATTAAATAAGTCTTCATTTACTCCAATGTTACATTGTGCCATAACATAGTGAGCGGATTCAGGTGCTTTACCTTTCTCTGTATCATCAGTTTTACCTTTCTGTTGGTTTATTTTCTGCTCAATTTTGTCCCATGGTAGTTTGCATGTAGAGGCATCATGTGATCCATTTCTTTTGCAGCGTATGTAGTGCAAATCTGTCTTTTCTCCTTGAGAGTCTCTGCCCCCCTGCCTCTGAAATCTCTTCTACCTCTTGCTCTGGAAGAATCTTGAGCAATATTATCCTCTCTATGTGCAAGAAGAATTGTCTTCTTTTCCAAACCCTTCACTTTTTCAACAAACTTCTCCATCATAAAAATTTGAGCTAAGCCAAAAAATAATTACAGTATTCGTAGCAAAACACTAATAATAATTTGCTATGACTTTCCAAAAAATGGAATCAACTGCAATCATGCAATATATGTCATGTCATCAACAAACAACATAAGCCCTAATGCCATCACCACATATCTTTCACTATCATTCAGTTGGAAAGCGTCGGTCTATTTACTACAGCTCAAAGGGTCTAGATACTTGTTGTAGTCATAGTTAGGCCATTTAATATACAGCCAGCGTCCAAAACAATCAACGCATGGAGCAACGTACAGTTCAACGCATGGAGCAGCGTACATATGGCATTTAGCAAAAAAAACTTCAAGGTAAATACCAGCTTTATTTGCCAAAACAAACTTCAGAAATCGTTGAGACCAGTGTTATATGTCAAAACAATGTTATATGTCAACCAACGTTAATACAATGCCAAAACAAACTTCAGAAATCATTGAAACCAGCGTTATATGCCAAAACAGTGTTATATGTCAACCAACGTTAATACAATGCCAAACAGTGTTATAATACCAATGTTCTTCAAAACAAGAGCAGCAGCATTCTTCCTCGGAGTAGTGTTCTGTAAATACTTAAAATGAAGCAGTTCTCAGTGGCCTAGAAACAGGCTCTTCAACCAGTCTGTCCATGGTGTTGGCGAATCTTCATGTCTCTCGTGCCACTCGTGTTTGTGTTCATCTGAGTCTAGGAACAACCGCTGGCCATGGTCTGGAAAGTATGGTCTTCCAACAATACGTTTGAATGCCCTCTCTCACGGTTGGAACCCGAATTTCTCATTCTCCGCTCGGGGATGGACTTCCTTAGGGAAACTTCCGAAAGAATAAATAGACTCTTCTTCAGAAGAGGGGAAGAAGGAGGGTCGTGAGAATTGTGGACAGAGAGCTCAAGCCGACGGACAACTTGTTTATCAGTTGTGCATGCAAACTGGAAGAATGGAGAAACGTTTATGCTGGCCGATGATGATAAAACTTTAGGGAGCCTGTCAAAGAAATGGATAATGGCGGAGAGGTCGCATTGTATTTTTTTTATGGAACACTAAGGGTTCAGGCCTGTCACGCCAGGGATCTATTACCAATGCTATTATAACCACGACTGAAAGGCATATACAAATTGAATGGTGAGTAGAGTGGATAGGTATGTTAATGCACAACGCCTTTTTTTTAATGAAACATTCATGGATAGTCCAGACAGCGCAGGTAAACAGTGTTTAGACCTGGCAGCGACTACAGAGGGCGCAAGTCTGTATAAATGGAATATTGCAGACAAAGGGCACAGCTAATTGCATGGAGGAGCAGCGCAGGTATATGAGAGCAGACAAGGGAGTTACAAGGGACAAGAGCTAAAAAGGAGTTGGCTCTGATCCCATGTCAGGCCAGGCAGTAACTCCATAAGGAAAAAATGATTCAACTGTTCTATTCTTTCAGATAGGTCTTCATTATATACATGAGGGAGAGACTGTTCAGTTTGTCTCCCGATGACTGTTCATATTTCCTATTTATCTATTTACATTAATTCACCAAATCACAAGGATTAGGTGTCAACAGTTTCAGGTTTCTTTCTTTCACATTTAATCTTATGCCAATCTGAATAACAGTATTGGAACCAGAAAGCGTTTGATACTTTGTATTATTATCTAGAAATGTGATCATTTATGTTGAATTTTTCATGTTGAATTTTTCGATTACTCTGCTTTCAATACATAATGATTAGATCGATGATTAGGTTGGAACTTATTTTTCTTATTTTTGACTCTATGAATAAATTAAAAGCATTCTTTTACATCAATTTAGTCACTGTTTTTGTTTCTGTAGGATGCATTGGCTTGACATTTACAATCTTTTCCCATCATTACTATCCTTTCTTATTTCTTCTGCTGAGCCTTTTCAATTATACTTCCGGAATTTTGGCTCTATAGAAGTTGTGGTTGCCGAGGATTGTACTTGTAACCTCTCCCTCTTTCAAAAGCCACCTTCCTCTATTCTATCAAAAACTACCCTGGTATTCTATCAAAACCCAACCTCCTTCCTGTTTATTCGTTTTAGCTGACGTGTACATAGTTATGCGTTGCGAATGATGTGTCTTTCAAAAACCACGCTCCTCTTTTCATCAAAACCACCCTCCTTCCTGTTTATTTGTTTTAGCTGGCGTGTACCTAGACATACACGTAGGTATCTGTTGCAAATGGTGTGTCGTTTTATTCGTTTGCGCTGACGTGTACGTAGACATACACGTAGGTATGTGTTGCATAAAGTGTGTGACGTGTCATTTTAGTTTTCATCTCATGAGTACGAGGAGTCCTGGTCTCGATACACGCATTTAGTCAGTGCATAACAATGTTCAGTAACTGAAGTTCAGGCGTCATTGAAAGATCGGTGCATTTACTTTTCAGTCCAGTAGGAAGGATTGCGAATTTAGTTTTTTTATTTTGAAGAAAAATATTTAAATAATTATTATTTTTTTTAGTTTTATTAGATATTACAAATGTAAATGTATAATAAAGTATTATTTAAAATTATATTAAATTTTTCCCTTCTATAATCTAAATTATTTATAAATTTAAACAAAAAAAAACAAAAAAAACAAAAAAACAAAACAAAACAAAACTTTATTAATTATCATGTATAAAATTTATTCCAATTTTTTTTAAATCAATTCTAAATGAAATAAAAACTCAATATATATATATATATTTAATAAACACTAACTAAACATTTTTAATAAAGAAAAATCACAATATATAAAAATTATTTAATTTTATGTTTTTGAATTTTGATTGATTTTTATTTTAATATTTTATTGTAAAAATATTATATTTTTAAATAAAATAATATATTTTCTAATAAATTAGAAACCATATATATCGCGAAAGATTTGGATAATTTTTTTATTTATAAATATAATTTAAAAATTAATTTTAGTTTTATTTTAAAACTAATTCGTGTTATATTTTATTTATTTATATTCAAATTTTAAATAGTGGGTTATCAAACTTATATGTTAAAGCTATTGTTATTGTGTTTATCTATAGTGTGGTTGTGAATTTAATGTCCACTAGAGAGTTAACTCAAAGCAAAGAGGAAAATGTCAAAATTCAAGACGAGCAGCTGTGAAATTTCTAAAGCAGATACATTTATGGGTCGTTGGATAGCTGAAACTAATCAACTAACACAGTGTCCATTCTTCTTTTGAATGGATGGATGGATGAGGGAGATTTGTTTCTTTACATCAGCAAAAATTGCCATATCTTATTCTCTGGTTACTTTAATTATTTGTAGACTTTGTGGGTAATGGTGTCGATTTGTTTATTTCTTTTATGTTTCTAGTTTTTTTTCAACTATAAAGAAATTGGGTAGAGCTGAGTGCAAATGCTGGAATTATATTTTACAATGTACATTGTAGCTCTTTCCCAATACCTTCCTTGTGCTTATTTGTGGTGTTATTCTGTTTTTTTTTAATTAACAAAAATTGTAATCTGTAAATAATTTATTAATTTATTTCTTGATTTTTATAGTTTAATAGTGCTTTGTTTGTTTACTTATTTTCACTGCGAACCTCTCCTTTGGCATAGAGAGTATAAAGGGTTGAGTGCAAAGGGAAAAATGGCCACTACTGCAAAGGCAAGAGTGAGGATGACTATCATGGAGCAATAATTCTTAAAGTACTTTGCAGTTTTTCTCAATATTTTTTTGCTTGTAGTGTATAGCATTTATGATATTTTCTTGTGTTGTAGTTGATGAAATTTATGATATCAATTTGTTTTTGTGGATTAAATTTTAGAGTTTAAAATACAAGGGCTATTTCAAAGTTCTATTTAAACGATTATAGAAATAACAAAGATCACTAGTTTATTATGTGAATCCTCTCTTAAAAGAATCATAATGAAGCATGTATTCAAAAAAAGATTTGGACAAACAAACTGTATGAATAAATAAGGCATGTTCCGTGTTAGGGTGTTTATATAATCTTAAAATTCAAGAAACAAACCCAAACAAGTCTAATTTTTGTGCAATCTATGGGTATTCTCAAATAAAATCTTCTCACATAAATTAGGGTTGGGTTTATGAAAATTATATCTAATAGAGTGGAGTTTGCTTATTATTGCTCCATATTACCTTGTCTCATACGTAGTCTTGCTACTCCCATGGTTATTTCCTCCAATCATATTGTCATGTTCCCAATAAATAATTTTGTTACGTAAAATCCTTAATTGTAATTTTGGTGATGAAATAAACATAGGAAAAGTGGGTTGTCTAGGCTCAATCTAATTTTTGGAGACAAAAGAAGGCTAAACTTTGGAGAAAAGAAAAATTAAAGTGGTAATGGGTTGTGGGGGCCACTCAAAAAAATGAAAAAGAAACCCACTTAGGAAAATCGAACCACAAGGAAGAAGTGAGAAAGGGACGTCGAAATTGGTGGAGCCCACAAGGAATATATGAACAACAATTAGAAAAGGGAAAGAAGGGTCACATTTTGGACATCTTTAACATTTCATTTTCAGAACTAGAGAGTTTGCTTGAGCTGCTTAGCCAAGTTAACTAGTGTTGTTTAGCACAAGAAATTTCTAAGAAGAAATTCCAACTCTTCTTTGGTGAACTTCGAGTGTCACCCTAGGAGAGAATTTGAGAGCATAATTATACCATTTGGAGAGCCAATTCACAATAAATCTTCAGCTATTGTGAATTCATGAGGACAGAGAAGAATAATATGTGGAGCTTACGAGACCAACTAACTGGTGGAATTTGGGCTAGAGAATTTGCATGTAATTTCCTTAGGGGAGGACGTGTTTCTCTTGGGAATTTTCTAGGTTGAGAGCATTACTATTTGGAGGGCTTAATTTTTCCTCTCAAGGGCCTGTGCAAACATTTCGTGGGTGCCATATAGCGCAGGGGTTTGAAGAGGAGATTTTGAGCAGGAGTTGGGCTGAAATTTCTCACTCATTCTCAAAGGAATTTTGTAGAGGAATTTCCAGCAGTTTGAGGAAGGAAATTGGAGCTATTGCAACAAAGATTTTTAGTTGGGTTTAGAACTCATTAGCTAGGGAAATTCACAATATTTTGGGCATTCTGTGTCAGTTGTAATTAGCCAAAAATATTTATGGGTTTTTGTGGGTTTTATGAGGAGAGGCTCCACTTAATTTGACATAATTTTCTTAGCACTTTTGAGGGCTAAAACAGAGAGTTGAAGCCAACTTACCGCAATAGTAGTTATTTAAGGAAACCATTCTACCACTTGGGTCAGTGATATTTTTCTAGGTTTTGTCAGTTGGAGTATGAGGAGCCTCCCCCTATTTTTTTTAGAATTGTTGGGGCCTTTTTGAGGCATCATTTTATATTTTTACTCCAACAACAATAGCAACAACAACAAAAAAAATTTGGGCAGTGCATTGGGACAAATTGAGCCATTTCAGTTGGAGTTTTTGTTTAGATATTCACATGGGTGTTGCATGCTTGCATTAGCAAGCCCGGGTTCTATCATTCCACTCCATTGTACTTAGTTTCCAGTTGAAAATTTAATAAATATGGTTTCTATTCTGTGGTTCACTAATCTATATTTGCATGTGTGAATTTTGTGCTTGCATGTGTAGAATTTTTGTTGTAGCTTAGTGCATGCTTTTGATATTCGTTGTTTTTCCTTGTTTGGGACATTACACATATACTAAATCTTAATAATACAAGGTGAAGAATTGGATGAGAAGTTATTTGATCATTTCTATTCATATTTTTAAATGTGATTATTTATATTGGAATATTTGGATAACGTGTGTACTCCTAGTACATAGTCATAAGATCAATGAATAAATTGAAGCATCATTCTTGACCAATTTAATCACCGATCTTTGTTTTGTACTGGCTACATTGGCTTAACAGTTATTTTTTTCTTCATTAAAATCCTTATTTTCCTTTGTGTTTTTATGCTAACCTTTGTCTTTGGCTTCTTCAGTCATGGCAACACTATCATTCTCTACACATTTTTCTAGGAAAACCGACAAAAATATTGTTTCCCCCCTCATGGTGGCCTACAATTGAACTTGAAATCCCTCCCTTTCTCAAAAACCACCCTTTGTTGTTCATAAAAACCAATCTCCTTTGTGTTTATCTATTTTAGCTTATGTGTACAATGGACTTACATGGTATGTGGCATGTATGGTGTGTTGGGTTGATTTATTTTATCTAATGTGTTTAATGGGACCTAGTGATGACCCATGCATGTGTTTGATCAACTTAGAGCTCAATGTGTCGGGTTTATTTATTTTATTTGACATTCATGGCGGGACCTGGTCACTATGCATGCATTTAATCAACTTAGAGCATGGTATGTTAGGTTTATTATGTTACCTAATATGTATGGTGGGACCCAACAATGAACCACGAATTTAATTGGATCAAAGCTCAAGCATGATGAGGAATCGTGAAGTGTATAGGTTCAAACTTCCTATGATGTGCTAACTGTTAATAGCCACTTAAAAATACAAAGTTATATTTTTAAAATACCATCCTCTATTAATCAATTCTATGTTGTTTGTAAGGTATTTACTTGGTTATTGAAAAAATAATTCTAGGTTGTAATTAACAATAATAGATACAATTTGTATTAGCATATAGCAATCGACGATCTCAATGAATGGGACACATAAATTAAATCTTGGTGGAAATTGAGTTGGACAATAATGAGTGATGGGACATGAAGATGAAATAGTACACTCCCGCCAGAGTTAATCGTGTAAAGGTAAAAAAAAATGAGTAATATGCTGCAATGAATTTGTACTTTTAGTGTGTGAGCTTTGAATTACAAAAGAGATCTAAGATCCAACATTGCTTTCAAAATTGATCAAATTTTTATGTTTCTTCCTATTTGCGTAAATAACGACGTAGCAAGACACGAGGTACTAAATTGTGTTGGATTTGGGAATTTGTAAGTGGGTGCATGTGCATAAAACAACATTGGCATTATACCTATCTTGTAGCCTCTTAAAATAGCTTTTACAAAGATAAAATTGCTCCTATAATTGAAAAGGAAACGCATCTATTTTTTATAACTTGTCTAGGATGTAAAAGTATGAATAAGGAAAATGAATTTCTCTTTCACTTTGAGCTCCCTCTTACATAACTAACATATCTACTACTCACAAGGTACGTGATCACAAGTTTTCCCTCTTTGGCGAGAAGAAAGATTGAATTCCTTACAATAAAAATGAAGTCTATAAGATGTTGATTTTTCCTTGGCACCTTAGAATCAGGTTTATGTCTAAGATCAAGATCACAAAAACACTAAAATGCCACAACATAGGCACTTTGCATAGCAGGAAATGTACAACAATGAATCAATGAAGTACACAGGAATTTTTTCAACCCAAAACTTGTTATATTAGAACTTTAATACAAAAAAAAATAGGGCTCCTGAACTAGGGATGGTGGCCCTTACAATTAGCCCTAATGCAAGAACCAAGTATGACTTCTTGATAAAAACTTATGACTATCAAACTATCTTGAACAAGATACACTTGACTTACTTGCTGAAGGAGATCTCGACTTAGCCCTTTCTGTCCACGTAAATTAAACAATTATGGAAGGTCCTTTGCAACCTCTTCTGTTCCTTGCAAGTACTTCTACAACTTCATAATGCTTTCATCTTCAGCCACTGAAACTGTGTCTATCAATCCTCCAACTGCTCCAAGATGACTAATCTTAGCTCTTCAACAATCTGTCCTTCAACAATGACAAGGTTGCTCCAATATCACTACTCTTAGGGTCTTCAAATATGCTCTCTTATCAACCTTCTAGTTGATCCCAGAATGTTGAACTTAAGGCTTCACACACAACCCTCTTATCATTGATTTTCTACACTTCAAATCTATGAACTAGGGCACAAACAACCATCCCTCACAACATTAACAAGGATGCACTCTGTCACTATACTTAGGACTTGTCAAATCAATGCACACAAAAATGTATCCACACTTGGTTAATTTTACACATGGAATCCAAAAATATCCCCACACAATAGTGATAAGACAACTCCTTTATCACTATACTCAGGGTTGTATCAATTCTGCCAACACATTCCCTTTCATCACAAAAGAGGATGATCATAGACACCAAGAAACAACCCAAACATATGCAATTTGTATCCTCAAATTTCATTGAACTTAGGGCTTATTCACACACTGCCCAATCAACGTATTGAACATGCCTTTACCCACCAACCTTCAACACTCCTTTCTCCTTGAATCTTCCCACTAGCCTTCACTTCAAGACAACCCAATAGACAGTCCCAACATGCTTTGTTCTGCCATAATTTGAGCAAGATATTGGCCCCTATTCCTCACTAAAATACATGTGCTAAATCCTTAAGTAATGTGGCCCTTATTGCAGAGACATATCACAATAGCATGTCACCTTTTAAGGGTCTCGTTCCTCATGATTAATATATAAAAAAATAAAAATAAAATTAAAAAATTAAAAATAAAAAATAAAAATTAAATTAAAATAAAAATAAAAATTAAAAAAAAAAAAAAAATTAATAATAATAATAATAAATTAAAAAAAAAAATTAAAAAAAATAAATAATAAAATAAAATAAAACAAAAAAAAAAATAAATAAATAAAATAAAATAAAATAAAATAAAATAAAATAATAAAAATAAAAATAAAAATTGCATAGGGACAGACTTATGGTGATTGTTTTTACGCAAAAGAAGCCATAAACTAGGGCAAAAACCAGATAGAGAATACCTCCAAACCCTCACTCAATAGTCCTAAAAAAGGTACGAAAATCACTGAAGAAACCATCCTCTTACTTGAGTAGAAACTTGGCCTTCAAGCAGACTATAGAAACCATTAATGCTCCAATATTTTTCCTTCTTTAGGTCTTGCGACCAACTGAGGTATTCACTCTTCTTGAGCAGAGATCACATGGGAAAACTCTTCTTGGATGGATAACAAATGGTTTCAATCTCATATTTTGTTATAGTGTCTTAGGTGGTGTCATTCTTCACAAAAAGGTTGTGACCTTTAGCCCAAGATAGCTTAAATTTAGCTTGCCAAAACCTAACTAACATAAGAAATGAATTTCTTCCATTTGACTTTGAGCACACCATTGAAACCCTAGGTTCCCCTTAGCCCTTCAAGGGTGCCTATCATGCTCTCAATGAATAAAATATCATTTTCCCCATTTGCTTTTGTGCCCACAACTTTGGGTATGAAACCCTTGCTTGGGTAAACTGCCCAAAATCCACATTTGTGGGTCAAATCCTCACAAACCTGGTACCTCCTAAGCTACATATTTCAACACTCCCTCTTAGAGCGAAGCACTTCCACCACTTGGAAGTATCTTGTCATCGTCCGTGACACTAGCCCAATCTTTGGCGTTCACCATTGTAGCATACCCTGTAGAATGAACCACACTCTACTCAGTAGTGTCTCTGCCTCAATCTCATCAAAACCTAAAGAATCAAACTTTCATAGGGCATACTTCCTCTAAGTCTACACAACCTCCACTGGGTCACACTGGCACTGAACTTATGTCCTTGTAAGGTTAGTCTGAGCTGTATTCGAACACTAAGACTCATCAAGACCACTGCAACTCAAATCAGCAAGCAATTTCATACTCTTGGGTCAAATACCTCACATGCACATGGCTCCAATCTCAGATGTGCAACTTCACAACCCAATGAAGATACTAGATTGCCATCATCTCGTCCTTCACATAGAGCTATCTTGTTCATGCCAAAGCATCCTTTGAGCAGTCTCAACAATCTGTGACAAGTCATTGAAATTCCATGATCTACAACTTGCCACACAACAAATTGATGTTCACTAGGTTCTCCACCAATCCATGAGAACTCCCAGCCTATCTCGTCCCCTAGCCAGTTAAGACCACATGTCCATGTTCTTCACTAAACCTTTTGCTCCATGTTTTATGCAGTTTTACAACCCCCTCTTAAGTTGCTTTGTTGTGCACACTCTGATTCAAATATCCCTTCAAAGTAGCTCTGATAACATGTTGATTTTTCTTTGGACCTTAGAATCAGGTTTATGTCTAAGATCATGATCACAAACACATTAAAATGCCACAACACAGGTACTTTCCACAACGGAAAATGTACAACAATACATCAATGAAGTACACATGAATTTTTTGAACCCAAAAATTCTTATATTACAATTTTAATACAACAAACATAGGGTTATAGGATCTTGGCCCTTACAATTAGCCCTAATACAAGAACAACTAGGGCTTGATGCCAACAACTTATGACTATAAAACTTCCTTGAATAAGATACACTTGACTTACTTGTTGAAGGAGATCTCAACTCAGGCTTTTTGGTCCATGTACCTTAAACACTTCTAGTAGGTCCTTTTCCACCTCTTATGCTACTCACAAGTACTTAAGCAACTTCAAAATGCTTGCATCTTCAACCACTGACACTGCCTCAATCAATCCTCCTATTGCTCCAAGATAACTGAACTTAGGTCTTCAACAATTTTCCCTCGAGCAATGAAAAGGTTTCTCCATTATCATTGCTCTTAGGGTTTTCAAGTCTTCCCTCTTATCAACCTCCTAGTTTCTCCCAAAATCTTGAACATAGAGCTTCACACACAACCCTCTTATCATTGATTTGCCACACATCAAGTCTCTGAACTAGGGCACAAACAACCAGCCCTCAAAACAATGACAAGATTTCCCTTTGCCACTCTAATTAGGACTTCTCAAATCAGCCCACACAACGAAGTATCCATAATTGGTTCACTGTACTTAGGGAATCCACAAATTTTCCCACACAACAGTGATAAGACAACTCCTTTATCACTATACTTAGGGTTGTATCAAATCTGCCAACACAAATTCCCTTTCATCACAAAATAGTTTGATCATAGGCACCAATAAATAGCCCACACATCTATAATTTGTCTCCTCAAATTACATAGAGCTTAGGGTTATTCACATGATATCCAATCAACCTATTGAAAAGACCTTTACCCATCAAACTTCAACACTCCTTTCTCCTTGTGTCTGCCCACTGGCCTTCAGTTCAAGACAACCCAACACAGTGTCCCAACACACTCTTTTCTTCCCACAATCTAAACAAGATCTTGGCCCCTACTCCTCATTGAAATTAAAATAATAAAAAAATTGATAAAATTGACCCATTATATTTGTGATAAAAAATTGAAATTAATCAATTAAAAAAATATAAAAATATGAAGATTCTAAACCTATCATTAATAAAATGATTTTGAAGTTTCACATGTTAGTTATATAATGGTTAAAATAACAAAATCCAAAATTAAAACATTTAAATAAATAATTATGAACTGACGTCAACTCTTATATTTTAGATCTTTGACCTTTTATTATAAAGATCTAGAATTAAGTAGCAAATAGTTAAAAATGTCTAGAATTAGTAGAAAATAGTTATAACATGATGAAAATTTTGAACTTATCATTATTCATATAATGTCAAATTTTATAGAATAGATATCAAAACATTTATCTTATAATATTTCTAGTATTATTAAAAATTTAAAAATCATAAAATTTAACTAATTATAATTTAATGTTAAATTATAATTAATCAATAAAAAGACTCAATACATGAATTAAACATATATACATTTAAAAAACATGTAACAAGAAAAACATAATAAAGTAACAATAGAAATAAGAGTTCTTCGAATGAGGTGATATGAAGGGGATAGGTGGGTAGGCGCATGGCCACCACCGACCAAGAATGACAATGCCCACGTAAAATTTAATATTTATCCCATTGCTATTATGGTTGCACAATACACAAGGAAAGTTGGAATTCATCAACTCAGGGGGTGTTTAATGACACAACAACAAGGTATCATCTCTATGGTTAATGCGAAGAGTAGAGGCTTACGATCACATGTTTGGAAGTCCTTACGTATACAGGTCTTAATGCATTATGTTCATCACATGAGCTAGGAGACGCCAAGCCTGCATACCATAGAGATTATGACCAAGATATGGGAAAATCATGGATCTATTTTTGAATACGTTAAGAGATATGACCACTCATGGTCAATGGCTCCCACTTGAAATTATTTGGCAGTCTAGTAGTATGAATTCTTTATTTTATTTTTCTATGTTGCTTTTTCCCTCTTCTCTAGGTTGTTTTTCTTTGAGCATGTATAGTCCCTGATTTTCCTACTTCTTTTTTCTTGTGGAAATCAACCTTTACTTTGGCATGGTCCCTTGAAGCTTTTCTTTCTTTATATCTTGTCACTCAGACACCTTCTTCTCCACTTTCCTCTGACTCCTTAGCTTTTTTGCGGGTGAAAATTATCCTTGGCATGTATCAACATCTCAGGTTTCTTAACTACCCTTTTGCACAACTTGTGTTCCTTACCTTCTATATTTTCACTTTTAGGCTAACCAACACTTCTCTAGACCAGGTCTCAGTCCTAATTGGCAACTTTTGTTGATCACCATGCCTAGACAATGGGCTTGAGCTCGACAAGGAGTGGTTTATTTTAGGTAAATGGAAAACAAAGAGCCCAATAATGAGCAAATTCTACATCTAGATGATACTAATCTAACATGCCATCGCATGTACAAGAATAAATTGACAACGTGTTGTGGTAAAACACAACCCCCCGGCCCCCCCCCCCATTTTTTTTATATATGCACTTCAATAATGGGGACCCTTTCTATTAATTTTTGGCTGAACACCTTCTATGCTTTTTATTAAGTTAATTATCCTGCAATGTTGTTATTTTTCATTTTTGTTGGATTTTTATTTTGATTGTTTCATTGAATCCGATTTTTCACAAGCTTTCCAACAATACTTGTTTCGCTCCATTTGGTCAACTGGTTTATAAATAACACTCTTTTGAGTTTGATCATTTGTGTCGCTTGGGTTAGAAAATGTATAAAATGTACCAATATTTTAATTCTTATAGTTAAAATAGTCGTTTATTGTAAATATTAATCTTTAGTTGAATTTTAATTATTTTTTTTTTCTCTAATGATCTTGCTAAATAACCCAGCCAAATCATAGAACACTTAAAAACATGTTTTCAGGATTTTAGTAATTTATTCTAATTTCCTATTTTAAAATGAAATACGAAACTTAAAATTTCATAATGACAAAGTGGTTGTAGTTCATTTTTACAAAAAATAGTTATAGTTTAAATAGCAAAATCTCACTCTAGATAAGCCCCACTTAACTTCATTTGATAACTTAACCAAATCTCATTAAACTTAAACACCAAATAAAATAAAATAAAATAAATAATAAAAAATTTATAACATGATCGCGTCCATCACAAATTGGACTTCACAAATGAATAAATTTTACAAACCCTCGATCCAATGTTTAATGCGATGTGATATGAACGTTTCATGCGATGCGATAAAAGTTAAACCATGACTTTCATTTTAAGTCATTCTCATATTCGTTGTTTGAATTCAATTTGAATTCATTTTTTAGTAAATGGTTTATGTAATATTACATTAACTTACGTTATAATATGTAAATTAATGTTAATATAAATAGATTAATTCATATATATAATTAATTGTATGTTAATTATATTAGTATTAATTAATAAATAATATAGTTATAATTAATTGTTATTAATTAATAAATAATATAGTTATTAACTAATTAATAATAGCAATTTAATTTAGGATTAGAATTTAATTAACAAATTCTGATTTCTTGGCCCACGCAACAGAATTTCTAGAATTCTGGTAGTTTTGACTCAACAACATTGGAGACTCATAGATTAAGTTTTACTTGGCCAAATGAGGCATAGGACGGTTCATTGGAAAGATAAAATCATGGAGAACATTTCTAAGGAGGATTCATTAACTGATTTGATCATTTATTGGGTCTAAAAATAGGCAGAAGATCAAGCTCCGAATTTTTAAATAAAATCATTTTTTCTGAGTTTTATTCTTTGCATTTTCATTTGCTCAAACCTCTTCTGAATGCAGATCCATTTGTCAATAATATCCTTGGCCAATTAAATCATTACAAGAATCAATAGAAAGCTAAAATTTCATTTTCAATTATTTATTTAATTGAAATCAATTATATTTGTTTCAATTCCAGATTTGGCATTTTAATTTTGTTTTGATTTGTTTTTATAGGAAAACAGTTAAAAAGATGAGGAGAATAAGATCTCAATCAATGAGAATGCTCCAACAATTGAAGAATGAAATTTTGAGCAAATTAAAATTGATTGAGGAGATCTCTTCTTCAATAAACTTTCTTGTTAAGAATTCCTTTGCAAATATTATAAATAGTAGATTGCAAAATGTAATAAGAGCTTATCTCCTCTGCAATTGTAGAATTCTAAAAGCACTTCTGTAATAGGGATTTATAGTTGTAGGTGGGAGGAGAGGAATCTCAAATCTAGAGATTATTAAGGTTTTTCTTTTATATTCTGAGTTGTGTATAATGAACATAGTTTGCACTATTGTAGCTCTGGTTTTGAAAGAAGAAGCTCAGGCACTGTAAAAGACTGTTGGAGACCGCAGCTAGAGAATGGATTCAATAAAATTGGTATTTCAAATACTATTATTTTAAATACTTGTTTCATTTTATGATGACAAGAATGTGTCAAGTTACTTACATGTTTGTGCACTTTTGTCGATATGGGTAATTTGTCTCAATTTTATGTTATTATGTATCTCTACTCTTATGGATTAAATTCTTATTTCTAAGTAACTATTTACTCATAAATCTGTCTTATAAAATTGATTTATTGAATAGTGATATGTTGTGAACTTCTTCCGCATATTATTAATTAATTATTCAAGTTATTGATTAAATGATCAATATCATTTTGTGAACTTCTTCATGAGTGTTGTTGATTGATTATCTCAGTTAAGAGGTCTCAATAGGATGTGTTTTGGTATTCAAAATGTCAGTTAATTGAACTACTTCGTTAGTTTGATATTCATTAAAATCCAGACATATTTAAATCTCAATACTATTAATATATTGCTTTTAATTGGGTTAGATCTATATCTGCCTAATTGAGATAGGATTAAGATAGTTCCTTTTGGTTGCATCTTAGAATAAGTTTTCATTCAGATTAATTTCTACATTCTTTTAAGTCCTCTTCCCAAAGCAAACTTTATTAATGGCTTGGCTGAGCCCCAAATTAGCTTAAGGATCAATTTATTGCTCAATCAACAAGAGGGTTGATCTGATGTCTCTTCTCCATTGGTGAATGAAAGTCATATTTTAAAGCCATTGGAGATTGAGAGAAGGTAGTTGGACCTAGTTGAACTAATCGGAACCACCATTCCAAACGGAAAAAGAGTTGCTTTAAGGTCTGGACCGGGTGGTCATCCCCCATGTTGTTGCAGCGATTTTCGAGGCTTCAACACAACGCTGAAAGGGAAATTGCGGCAAAGAGAAGTTGCTTTGCCAACGAAATAGAATATTGGGTTCCAAATGTTGGTCATTCCTCGGGAAGGTTCAACTAGTATATATACATTGTTAACATATACTAGCACCTCAAGATGTTGTTAGGATGGGTCTTGCTTGATTAGAATGAAGAAAGAAAAGAAATAATCTTAATGCATGATGACATTCAACTTACGGTGGGTAGAATCCTTGGATGGGGTGCTCGAGATGCAAGATGGTGGGGCTGACCTTCTTCCATCCCACCAGGTCACATGGTAGTGGTACATGGCAAGATACCGCATAATGGTTTATGTAAGCACATGCAAAGGGCACATGGGAGCCTCTCAATCCACCTCTTAGTGAACTACATGGGATATCTCTTAAGGTTCTGCAACCATTGATTGATGGAATTTTGTACAACCATATTAGGAAATAAATTCAATGAGGGTACTTTCTTGTCCAACGAGCCTGACACTCAATCTTGACTCATTAAATTGGCATGCAATGGACTTCAAGTGGTAAGGAGATGTTTCCATTCTAAGCGCAATGGAATTATTTCACATCATTTTCATAGTGGTTCTCTGCCCAAAGTTGAGCCACAAGGCATTAACATGGGGAAGGGGCTTCCTCAACTTTCCCTTGGTAAGATATTTTTATTTATTCTTCAGTTGTGGCTAATGAAAATACCTCTTCCATACTTCGACTCGTTTATATTCCAATCTTTAGTCCTCATAAGCATCTCCCTTAGGGGGTCGTGTAGAAAAAAAAACATAAAGGTGTTGTTCCTATCACCCCCAAGGACATCCATCTCTTTTACAAACTCTTTGGGTTTTTCTAGCATTTAGGTTAGGATGTGGGAGGAAACAATCTATCTGGTCACAACGCTTTCAAGAATTTTATGACCTATTAGGAAAACAACCCACATGAGGTTACATAGTTGGTTGTTCAAGTTCGATTCCACCCCTTTTGTAAATTCTTTTAAAATTATTATTGTTATAGGTTTTGTGTAATTTGTTATTCCGAGTAAGGGTGAAGGAAACTGGTTCATTCTTGAGAGTGGGTTTCCCCCACTATAATGAGGTCCCCAACAAATTGCATCAAGTCAAGATTCCTTGACACCTTATTGTGGAGAGGTCCTCCTTATTTGTAGCACTACTAATAGGTTAAAAAACTCTTTGGAGATAAGCTTCGTACCACGGTAAATTCCATTTACCATTGGCCCCAAATAGCTCTTAGGGAGCCCACTGTGCCACGTCAAAGAACCTGAATTCATCATGAAGTAGCATATTATTAGGAAAGGGGGCACACTTGAGCTTAATTGAGAGAAAAGCTTTCAGTGGCTTGGTTTAGAGAGGTTACTCCATAGCCAATCTAAGAGGAAATTGCTCAGGAAAAGAGAGAATTAGAAGACGAGAGATGCATTGTCATGAAGATTGAAGTGTTGGCAGAATTATTTGATTGGGTTCCAGATGTAGGGCATAGCAAAGGGTGTTATAATCAATATATGTACATAGTGGATATTTATTGGCACTTCAAGTTCCTCCTCAATAAATTTCTAATGGTTAAAAATGAGAATAAAGAGGACCTTCTTCTATCCTTGGATTAGATGTTGTGGCAAATGGAAAGTATGGATCGAAGGATAGGCCATATCGAGAAACACATGGGAATCCCTCTTAATTTTGGTTGCTTCCTAGGTATCAATAAGGATCCCATTCTTGTTTAAGCCACTAATTCAGATAACTCAACTTAATTATATTTTATTCTCTTTTTTTTATAGGTTTTCATGTTTTAGTTATGTAATATTCAATTTAAAAGTGGCCTAGGAGGCCCAACAACTAGTATGCCTATTTTGGTTTCAAGAATTATGGATAGTATCTTATTTTTCGCATTTTTGAAGAGGCTAAAGTTTTGTGTTTGGTCATGTATTTTTAGTGGTCAACTAGATTAGATTTTAGAGAATTGGAATGCAACCCTTTGTTTCAGGAAATACAAATCATTTACTTCACAAAAAAATACTTACAACGCATGGACTAGATAGGAAACTACATCATATCGAGTCACATTTGGGTCTCCCACTAGATTTGGGTTGCTCACGAGGGAATATCAAGGAACTGATTATTGTAGAAGAATTAGACTCCACCACGACAACATGACAATACCTGTACTTCTTTCCTTTGCTCACTTACATTTTTAGTATTTTAGTTTTCAATCTTCAGTTGTTGTAGAAGGTAATAGGCCTCAAGACAATGGCTTTATAGTTTCAAATTTTCAAGGTATTTCTAACTTTTGAATGCTTCAACAATTTTGGTTTTTCCATTGGTCTAGCTTCTTTAGTGGTAGATCAAGACAAGCCAAGGTATATAATTTTGATTAGATCTAAGTAATAGAAAACTTTACTTTAAAAAGCTAAAAAATAACAACCAATAAGAATTCAATGACACTTGTGGACATGCCATTCTTTATTAAATTGAAAAGCAAAAAAATACACAACTAAATTTCAGATATATCTCAATTCTTAATCTTAACTATGATTAAAAATATTCTATGAAAATTAAATCCTTCATATCTACTTAATAATTGTTGGTAATTAAATTAAAATTCTAAAAACCTTAATTTAAAATATCAAATATTATCTCACCAACCACTCTCTGACCATTTTCACAGTTTTTAGCATTTTGAATGGAATCATCAGCATTTTGAATGGAATCATCATGCTTTCTTGAAAAGCATATGTGCATCTAGGAAATTGACGTGGATAAGATTTCAGAAACGCTGACCGTTAGGAAAAGCAGGAAAGGATGGCATCGTTCAATCTATATAAGTCATGTATCGACTCTCAATTTCATTGAAGTTTACTTCACTTTTCTCTGTTCTCCTCTTCAGCGTTGGTAGTTTGGCTTGCTATGTTTCAATGTGCGGAGCGCTCCCCTTTTTCTTTATGTCTGTGCGTTCTTTTTTGTGCCTGTGCTTCTGTCCATTTGTTTGTTCTGTGTGTCATTTTTATTGTTGTGTGTATTAGTGGTGTGTCTCTGTGAAATTGACGTCTAAGAGCGCAGAACAAAGAAGAAAAAGTTCCTGAAATAGAGAAGAGAGGGAAAGATCCTAAACCAAACCAAAGAGGCAGCGGTATTTTTGGGCAGTTCCACCGCTAAACCAAACCAGCCAACAGTCTCCATTCCTCTTCTGGTTGGATGGATGAGGTGAGGATATCTGCGTCTATTTTCTTGAATTTCATTTGATTTCTTTATATCGACACCAATTGCGATATATAATTCTCTCGTTTTTGTTTTATTAACCTTGACCTTTTTCTAAATTTTCTGGGTTAATGGTGTTTTACTTGTTATTTATTTCTTGTTTTCAGCTTTTCTTGGACCATGTAGATATTGCAGAGCACTGAGTGCAAAGGGTGGAATAATATTCTACAAAGTACATTGTAGCTCCTTCCCAACACCTCCATACTTGTGTTTAGTTGTATTGTTATTTTGATTTGATTTTTTTCAAATTAAGAGCAGCTGCGATTATATAATTCATATATAATTCATTAAATTATTTCTAGATTCTCCCCTCCTAATTGTGTTTTGTTTGTTTATTACTTTTGCTTCCAGCTTCTCTGCAAGCATATAGACTTAGAGAGTAGTGCAAAGGGCAAAATGAACGTCACCGTTATGGAGAAATATTAGCAAGGTAACCCGCACTTCTCTTGCTTGTGCCATTACAGTTTATGAATTTGTTTTGTAATTTTAAAAATTTGTTGTTAAAATTATAAAACCTATTTCTTGCTAAATGGGTATAGAAATAGCGATGATGATGAATTTAGCGTTTAACCTATTCTAAATTCCTTGTTGACAGAGTATAGAAATAGCGATGACGAAGAATTTAGCATGTGATTCTCTCCAAAATCAATCCAGGCAAATGAACAGTTCCGCGTGTTCGATTTTAGTGTATTTGTAGACATCTTGAAATTCAAAAAACAAATTCCAAGGATTCTAGTTGCTTCTAAACCCACATAAATTGCATTTTGGGTATCTCCAAATAAAATCCATTCACATAAATTGCATTTTGGTTTGCTAAATTTATATGTAAGAGGCTAGCAGAGTGGAGTTTGCGTATTCTTGGTTTCTTTTACATTTAGTCTCCAAATTTCCAATCCAACTAGTATTATTATCTATAAATGTGATTATTACACCGAAGGTGTCCCTATTGAATCAGTGCCATGGTCTACCTTTTCATTTTCCCTCGTTCGATCTGTCAAACTTTTTCACCGTTGAATTGGATTTGTCAAAATACGCTACCGCATAGTGTGCCCTCGCTAACACTTCTACAATTTAAAGCTTGGTCGTATCGATCCCCTGAATAAGACCACGGACAAGTCTATTTGGCCCATCTTATTACAATAACATCAATTGCGGAGAGATTCCAAGATTCGGGCCGAATCCAGAACGGACAGTCCTGTCATGCCACCTATGCAAAACAAGACTCTTCTTCCAAGAGGTTCACAGGCATCAGAAACGAGTTCTTTTCCCGATACTGATCGGTTGGACGACTTGCAGAGTAAAGGCAATTCTAGTAAACAAGGGCATAATCGAGAATACGAGTGCGTTGAAGAAGATGAACCCGGTGTCCGTGTTACCATTCGCTGTTACCCTATAGGTTCAAGACAAATTAAGCCCGTCAAATTCCGGTACCCTCACCTTCTTTCCTTTACCTCACCTTCTTTCCTTTTATGGTTTTCACTGTTTACAGTCACCATTCCTTCCTCCTAGATGTTTACTTTTCTTGCCTTTTTTACGATGTTCCTTTCTTTACCTATGAGGATGATAATGCATTCACTTTAGAGGAGTTTGATTGTGATGACGACAATGCATTTCAGCCGCGAGAAGTTCAGTGAGACGTAAGCGAAATTATGGTGGGAAGAAAATCGCGTAAGAATTCATGCGAAATATGCTGGGCCTCCCATTTAACCTGTCGATGGATTGCTAATAACGTCTCTCGATTATTTTTAGATTTTTTACCGTGAGTCTTTGCTGAAATATAAGTTGAAGTCTCGATCAGGTCAACCATTGTCATATTATTATCTTTGGCTGAAATAGTGGTCACTCTGGTTTATAATTTTATTATGAAGTTCAATTCCCTGTCAACTTTAAGTGGAACTGGATTATCTATGAAACTATATAAATTCTTGAATCATATATATCTCAGTTCACCGAAGGTATTTTTTATGTGGTGTCAGTGATTTTAAATATTTTTTTGATATTATATTCTATTAAAAATGAATCTAACAAATATTTTTGAATAATAAAATATTAATATTATATTATATAATTTTAATTTAAAGTTAAAATACAATATGTTTAAATTTATAAATTTAAAATCATAATCAAATAAAAATCATTCAATTATTATTATTATTAAGACGATCACCGAAATCTCTGAAAATTGAGCTCCTATACCTAATGGATTGGCCTAATTTCCACGGTATAAAAGTTTTGAACCATTCCAAAGATAAATCGGACTCTTGCTTTCACTGCTTGTATTCTCAGAAGCCCGGGTCCATTCTCTCCATTTGCTTGGGCAATCACTCGGCTCGGCGAAAATCAACATAGACAGTTTGGCCATGCCAATTATGAAATTCTAAATTGATAATGTAAATCACATGGGTCATTGAAATTTCCCTCTAGAGTACACAAGGGAAAATTTATATTAGCAGGGCATCGTGAGAACCTGAGATTACCAGCATATGCATGCACATAACACAGCCTGAGAATCTGAGATTACCGGGGTATGCACGCACATAGGCATTGTTATATATTCGCAAATTTCCCACCCTGTAATACTTGAGATTGAAAGAGA
The DNA here is from genome assembly GCA_000404065.3 of Pinus taeda. Lineage (NCBI taxonomy): Eukaryota > Viridiplantae > Streptophyta > Pinopsida > Pinales > Pinaceae > Pinus > Pinus taeda. Next base: position 115,236 of record APFE031220545.1, read on the forward strand.
TTCAGACAAAGAAATATAACATTACCTTGGTTTTGTTGTCGATCCAATTGGGATGATATAGAGCGAAATAGCTAGCATAAATTGTTTCCCATTAATTACATGGAAAACTAAAAACAATTATGAATTGAATCAAATGATGAAAGCCAAATTTTCCAAATCTTCCATACCTTCGATGTATCTTTACACCTTTAATGGCAACTACTAGTTTATGTTAAATTTTTCAATTACTCTGATTGCAGTTCAATCAGTACATAATGATTAGATCGATGATTAAGTTGGAACTTATTTTTCTTATTTGAAAGAAAAATATCATATTGATGTAGAAAAAAGAGGAAAACAGCCATAAATGTTTCTCTCTTGATTCATTTCAATAGATAGATACATTGACGCGCACATCTTTTGTGGATAATTATTTTTTATGAAAGCGTTCCAGATTGGCCCATGTATATAGGGTTCATTTTGTTTGAGCTTTTAGAATTCGTTTTTCAAATAAGTCAACAGAGGAAACAACTATGTTCAAAGATGCTCTTAGTTCATCTCAAGGGGTTTTCCTGTCGAGGGCACCGTTCAATCATTGTAATTTGTCTTTCACAGCTACTTTGGACAAAACCTAACAAATCCATCGTTTCTGAATATATAAAACTCATAGAACAGATCTGGTAAGGCCGCTCTTGTCTTCCAACCCGTTATTGTCATTTATTATGATTATAAATGGGTAATAATGCCCTTTCCATTAAATTAGGGATGTGGTTGTTATTATGATTATAAATGAAGAATAATAATGACCTTTCTTTAACTTTAGATTTTTTTTTGGAATTTTGCTACTTAAAGATATTTTAAAATAAGCTATATCTTTAAAATAAGCTATACTATATTTCTTTAAATGGCGTATAAATTTTAGTAGATTTTATATCAATTTAAAATGATCGAGTTTAAATGTAATAGAATTATGTAATATAACTTTTGGTGATATCACCTTTTTTTATAATAATATTATAATTTTGATTTATTTAAATATATAATATGATTTAATATTTTGAAAAAATATATTAAAATATTTTGTTTTTGTTTTTTTGGTTATTTTTTATTTGTAAGTATCATGTTAATTTCTTTAAATGTCTAAAGACAATAAACCTGTTAAGAAAAATTGAACCTAATTATAAAAACACTAGCTTATGTTAAACTATGCAAATTTTGATTTTTCTTCTAATTTGTTTAGAATTTATTTCCCTTGTCAACCCAGATATTGATTTCACTTCTCATTTGTTTAGAATATATTTCTCTTCCCAATGCAGATTTTGATTTCACTTCTTATTTGTATAGAATATATTTCCCTTGCCAATTTTAAAAAATGGCAAAATATTTTCAACAATGATTTTAAGTGAGGTTTTTTTTTTTTTTTAAACAAGATAGGCCTATGTTAAACTATGCAAATTTTGATTTCTCTTCTGATTTGTATAGAATATATTTCCCTTGCCAAGGCAGATTTTTTATTTCGCTTCTGATTTGTATAGAATATATTTCCCTGGCCAATGCAAATTTTGATTTCACTTCTGATTTGTATTTCCCTTGCCAATTCTAAAAAATGGTAAAATCTTTTCAACAATGATTTTAAATGAGGTTTTTTTTTTTTTTTTAAACAAAATAGGTTTTGTTTTGTTTTTTAAAATGAGTTAAGTTATATGTAAAATTTTAACATATTTTTCTTTTTTCAACTTATAGAACATATTCTATAAATTTCCCTGCCCAATTCTAAAATATATATTTTTATAAAAATCTTCTCAACGACCATTTAAGTAAGATATTTTTTTCAAGTAAGTTTTTCTTTTTTTTAAACAAAATAGGCTTTGTTTTTAAAAAAGTTAACTTATATGTATCTCTTTTTTCAATTTCGCTTTTATTTCAATACTTTCCCAATTAGTGGTTGAGCTATTTATGAAGTCAGTGAGAGGTGGTTGATATAAGGTAATAAACATGTATTTGTGTATATATGATGTGATGGTGAACATGTCGTGCACGAAAAGGTAATGCTAAGAATAGAAAAGGTGGTTTTTGTTGATGATAATGATCGCCACCATCTATAATTATTAACATTGGTTTATCTAACCTTATGGAAAATGATAACAAATTATTTCTTTTGTTTTATCAATTTGTTTCTATGCTCATAAATATTGGAGAGAAGTTTTCCTATCTTTATATTTTTGAGGGGTATTCTTAATGACATATTTCTACTTTTGATGAGTATTCTTAATGGCATCAATAGTCTATAAAATGACTACATCATTTTGTGAAATGACTACCTCATTTTATTCGGGATGGTTTTTCAAAGGATTAGCAACTATGTGCTAACACGACTAAAACCCACCTGGAATTGACTCACCTTACCCTAAAAAACTGAAAATTTACCTTCCCCATTATTAAATCCACAAGAACTAAGAATGGCTGCCCCAATTGCCATGGATGTCAAGCCAATTTCCACTCCTCGCCTGGACTTGGACCACCTTCCCCTTGCTGATAAAGATTTCCAAATCAAGGACACCTCTATCCTTGAATCCCCTATCAAACTATACTGCCGATATAGAGATCAATACCTCAACCATGCCAATAAAATTGGTCTTTGGGAGTCCAATTTTCCCAAGTATCAATTTCCTGAGGTACACATCTTTCCAAAAATTGTCCATTATTGCCATGCAAACTACATTCCAAGTCAAAGAGCAGTGATGTCCCCTGACCAAACCATACTTTTCACCATCACTGCCGAGTCAATCAATGAAATGATGCAACTACAACCAAGGCAGAACTTAACCCCTATTTCAATTGGAGACCTACTAGACAAATTCCCCAAGCTTACCATTACCAAACTTGCTGAGATGTTCCAAACCTTCATCAAGGAGGAAAAGCATATCCCAAAAGATCCTCCTCCATATGTGGCTACCATATTTTCCCCATTTGGTTAGAACACAATAGCAATGATTTCTTATGTTTTAGGCTATACCACTAGTGAGTACATAGATGAAACCATCTTAGCCTTCATGTCCATTTTCTCTCCAGGACGACTTCCTACTGTCATGTATGATTATGCCAAGTTCATAGCTGATAAAATGCATGACCAATTTCTTAGGATGAGTAATGAGAGAGTATTCAAGTATTCTTCAGTTTTGTACCACCTTTTTCTATATTACCAAGCTGACAAGTTCCCCTTCACTCTCCAAAAGCTTGATACTAAAGGTCACCCTGGGTCAGTGATTTTTTAGACTCCTTTGATCCATAAGTATGACTCACCATATCCATACATAGAATTCATAGATCTTTTTGTACATCTTGTAGTGACCATGCTACTAGGAAGTCCTCCTCCAAGAATCAGTTCAGATATCAAGAGGATCCTGCAGCTGTCAAAACAACACAAAGTGGGAGATTGGTACTTGTACCAAAATCACACTGAAATTAGAATCTATGGTTGTGAGTTGGCCCCATATAAACTGCCCAGATACGTCCCAATGAAGTTATTTGCTCTGGAGTACTATAGGCAAATAATCAATTCATATGAGGTGGATTTTGTTAAAGCCAAAAAGAAGGCCCAACTCAGAATCGAAGATCAACTAGGCCCCTTTGTGTGTATCAGCCGAGAAGCTGGAAAAAAAGCAGAGCAAATCCTTCAGAGACTTAGACTAAAACAGAGCTTCATGTGGAGATATGATCCCTGTGACTTCATCTACAACAGAAGGCAGAAAAACAAGATGGCTCCCTACATTCACCACCGAATCCCTAAAATAGAAAAATATGAAAATCAATTGGAATGGGTGGAGAATAATTTAGTGGACAGGGATAGCACTGAAGTTGCAATTGAAAATGCTCTAATTGATCTAGAGAAACGGTTTGATGAGGGTTCTTTCCTGCAGGTGCCATGAGAATCTCAAGTCCAAGAAGAATCGCAAGCACAAAGTGAATCACATATAGAAGAAGAATCCCAGGTGGAAGAAGAGTCAGAACAGCCAGGCCTATCAAAGGAAATAAATCAAACAGTTATACCAGAGCCCATCATGAGTACTCCCCCTACCTTGCAAACTCCTCTAAATGAGGATAAAACCCTTAAAAGAAATAGGGAAGAGGCCACTACCTCAGGCAGAGCAACCACAAGACATATGCAGAGACCAGCCTGGTCAAAAGGCAAAGGTCAAATCTTGTATATGAACAGGAATTTACAGAAGAAACAGTTGGGGCCACTATCACAAAAAGAGAAGGAAGCAGGCATGCCACTCCCTCTAGGGGCACACTAGAACCTTCCACATCTCACACTCAGATGTTGGAAAGGCAATAGAGTGTTGAAGTGTCCTCATTTAGGATGCTGGCTGACAGGGACCAAGACATCAGGGAAAGATACAAGGACATAAAATCTAGGAATGAGAGGCTAAAAGCCCAAACCTATGCACAGTACCTAAAGATGGCACCCACCAATTAGATAAGGCTTATGTCAGCCTACGATGTGAAAGAAGGAAAAATGCAGATGACATTTATGAAGCCTACTACTCAGCAACCAAGAACAGCAGCAGACTTCAAAAAAATAGATTTCGAAGTACTGGCAAAGGACATACATCCTATTGACCAGATTGAGCTGCACAAGCAGATAGGGGAGATGATTTACTCCACCTTGACAGGGAAATCCATCACAGCTGACCAATTGCAAAATTCCCTAAATAACATATCAGCTCATTTCCAATTGGAGAAAGCCTCTTCACAGGCCAAAGACACCAGAATCAAGTCCTTAGAGGACTTGATCATTGAGTTGGGACACGATCCCAAAGATGTAAAGGCCAACGAAAAATTGATAAAGAAGAAGAATGATGACATAGTTGCTTTGAAGAAGCAACTTAAAATTCCACCATTACATCACCCACAGACAGCAGAAGTCTTGGAGACACAAAAAGGACAAAAAGAGCTTATGGACTTGGTCCTAAAACTAAATGATCGGTTGAAAGAAACAGAGAAAGAGTTAGACACAATGATTCAGTCTAAACAGAGTGACTTGGCCACCACTTCTAGGACTGCCATTCCCATTGTGTCTACTGCATCTCCTTCAACATTGGCAACATCTTTGGCACCCACAACTCCACCTGCCATAGCACTGCCAATCACCACTGAATCTACAACAGCAGGTAATTCAACAGAAAAAACAACAGAGCTAGTGAAAGCCATGGAGGAGATGTCAATCTAGGCAACAGAGCTCAAAAGGCTAAAAGATAAAGTGGCAAGCTTAGAAACTGACTGTAAGCTTGCCCAAATTCAGCAGAGGGAAGAAACACAGAAAGCGCTAAGGATGGGTGAGAAGATCAAGGTCCTAGAAAAAGATTTAACTCTGCAAAAGCCACTAGGACAGACCAAAGAGATGTTGTGGGCCAATATCATTGACTCTGTCACTGATATTTGGCCATCAATTCAAGTAATATTTGAGCAAACTGAATTGGCAAAAGTTGCCACTGAGGCTATTAAGAAAGTATGGGAAGATTTGGGAGATCAACCTGAGGATGCCAATCGACTCATCCACTTCTTGAATAGAAAGAACAGACATGAGCTAAATGAGCTCAGTATAGAGGATAGGATTGAAGCCATCCTAGAAGTCAAAAAGGTTCTTTCAAAAAGAAACCTCATGGTTAACTTAGAAGAAAAATGTCATAACATGTAGGTGGCCATTGACAACTCATGGCCAAATTTCAAATTTTGAGGGACATAGGCCTTCCCAGTCATATGGTCATCCATGACAAACTTATGACCCAATTAGACTACACTGGCAGACTAAGGAAGTTGGCCAAGGAAAAAGAAAGCACTTCAGGTATCAAAGCCTTACCAACTGGAAAAGTATTGTATGATACTTTGGAGAATCTATTTTTTCTAGAGCATGAGGTGAAACATTTATTTGTCACCAAGCCAAATTTTCCCAAATACACAGAAACAGGTGAAATCTACGGAAGAATGCTCAAAGTAAAGTTACCTAAGGATGAATGGTGGGAGAAGATGATAGATTTACTATAAGTTACCACAGTAAATCTGAAGGCAGGTAAGAGATAGATAAATAGGGTCAAAGAGTAGCAGGTTAAAGAGTATCAGTGAAAGATGAAAGATAAAGATGATTCCAACGTACAAATATCAGCCAGCATAGAGGGCTCAAATTCAACTGCAACAGCCAACACCGCCACAATAAAAGGGACAACATGATGCAGTTTTCCATCTGTCTCTATCTTCATGCTTGAAGATATTTTTATTTCCTTAATTAAATCTCAAACTTTTATGAGATATTTTGTAATATTTTTTGTATAAATACTTCACATTTCGAAGTATTTATGGTGGATTCAAAGACATTTATGTAGACTTTTCACTCAAATCAAAGTCTTATTGTATCAAAAACTGGATTGGCTTACTAGATCATGGAATAAAGCTCAGACATTTTACAGGATTCTTGTGTAAAGCGAAAATCAAATAAGTATTCTCTCATGTGTATTATTGTTTTTCCTTATGTTTCTTAATAATCATATGTGTTCCTATGAAATCTGAATGTTAAACTAGGAATGATATTTCAAAACTTGCTTCAATGCACTCTGTCTTGACTGTTTACATTCTTAATGTTTTTTTCTAAAGTATCTTAGCTAGGGAATTCTTAGCTGCTCCTTAGCTTCCATGGTTTTCCTTGTGGTCTATGTAGCAAAGGATTCTTAATTGCCCTTTGTTGATGATCATCCTCTGCTCCTCATTCTGATCCCGGTCCAAGGATTCTTAAGTGCCCTTCACCCTGGTTAGAATCATTTCATCCATCAACCCTTTGAAGATTTGTCTTTTGCTTTGCTAGCCTGCCCTGTGAACACTCCCTTTAATGATATGATCTAGTTATGCTATCCTTTTATTGACTCCATAGCCCAATGGGTTGAAGAAACTAGCTCTACCCATTTGTTCCTAGAATTCCACCCCCAACCAAAACCAAAACCTTATGAACACTAAGAACTAGCCTAAAATCCCAACCAAACAAAGTTAAATTATAAAGAGAGAGCCCTATTTGGACTTAGGTTGGCTAGGACCTGAGTCTAAAGATTGGTTTGTGGTTATCTCAGATTATTCCTTCTTTTGATAACTTCTAGGGAAGACCTCTGAGTGATAACATAGTGGCGACCATACTGGGGAATCAAATCCTCAGTCTTAATAAACCTTTGAGAAATTTCAAATCTTTATTTCAAGCCTCTTGAAGGGTTTATTAGAAGTTATTTACAAAAACTTCATACAAAGATAGTAATTAGAAAAAATTTGAAATGGTGGCTTCAAGGAGAACTCACTATACTTAGTAGTGGCCAACCCAGATCCAAATCCTCCCCCAGTAGTGGATAATCCCAACTTGATTTCGAGAATATCTAGAAGACAAGAAAGTTCAGTTAGTCCAACACCTTCAATAAAAGTTGATTCATGCCCTGATGAGTGGTTGTTTTTAGAAGACCTCCTCTTTGATGAGTCATTTAACCTTTTCCTATTTAGAACCAGGTCTAAAAGTGTACTTGATGACATAGTTCTAGATCCAGAGTTTATTGCAGATCTTGGATTCCAAAAGGAAAACCTGTCAATTGATCAATATATTCTACATTCCCCTCATTCATCCCTTACTACTGTTAAGATCCCTGAGCTTTCTGAAACAGTTTCAACTTCCTTTAGTTCACCATTATTCCCTTCCACCTCTGAAGTTCATTCCTCACCCCCATTTATACCTTCACTTCCCCACCAACCTATCATTACACATCAGTCACCCATTACTCCTAGTTCTGCATCACCCACTATATCACCTCCTGGTACCCAAACCCCACTTCTTTGTCCTGCCCAACTTATAGCCATGGCCAATAGATATGCTCCTCTTGTGTTACCTACTCCATGTGGTGCCATGCCACAAGATTACCAGAACAAAATTGTCCAATTCGATGCCATAGGAACTTACACAGCACAACAACATACAAACAAAATGACAGATTTCTTTGAATTACATGAAATTGATATTGGAGATGTCCAAATGAGACTTTTTTCTCAGACTCTAGCTAGTGATGTAAGAACATGGTTTAGATCTTTACCTACTAATAGCATAAACACTTTAAAAGTATTTTATCAGCAATTTTTAAATAGATGGGAAAAGAAAAAGAACCCTCTGCAGATCCTTTCAGAATATGAAAACATCAGGAGGGGACCAAATGAAATAGTCCAGGATTACTATACCAGATTTAACAATATATACAATGCAATACTAGTCAATCTTAGACCCCCACCTAGTTTAGCTCCAATAAAGTTTCCTGATGGGTTTGATACTGATATGGCATTCCAACTGAGAGAGAGAAATCCTCCAACTTTAGAAGACATGCAGAATATAGTAGTTAGTGTAGAAGCTAATTCGCTAGCAAAAAGAGCTAGGTTAGGAATGAAAGGAGAGGACCCTTGAAAGATGAAGCCTCACCCTTTGACCTTAAAATAGATGCCCTAGCCAAAGGAATGGAAAAACTGATGGATAGAAGAGAGAACATTGAAACGAAGCCTCACTGGGATAATCAATAGGCACCTCCGGTGAGAAATCCAAACTTTAGAAAGAATCAAAATCAAAATACTGGAAAAAATGGACCTGATCAGAATATTAGGCCTCCTTTTCAAGAAAACTATGCTAAAACATCTCATTCAGAAGACCCTGAACAAGACACACAAATTAATTTAATGGGATTAGATGATGAGGAAACTGTCTTTTTGACTCAAGATGATCAGGAATTACATATGCTTAAGCAATTACAGACCCAATGCAGAGAATCATTCGATTACAAGCAAGGTTATGATTTTTGCTATCTTCGAAGTGCACAAACAGTACAACTTGAGGAGTAAAAAAAAACTGATACTCCTGACCAAAATAAGAAAGCAGGGCCAAATCAACCTAAGAAATCAAAACAGTTCCAGTTACTAAAACTCTCCAAATCCTCTCTAGACCAAATCAGAACCCTTCTTGTCCCACCATTGTAGATATAACCAATGACCAACCCCCTGATAATTAACCATCCACTTTAACCACCTCCAAGAAGACAGTGGAGGAATCTCCAAACATCACATTAGAAAATCCACAGAGAAAAAAAAAAAACAAACAAACAAACAAATGCAAAAAAATAAGAGCAACCTACTCCAAATCTTGCCATGAAAATTCCAAATCCTCAAACAAAGAAAGTCCCTTTGCCTTTCAATTTGGGAGCAGAGGTGGCTAAGCTAAAAATCTCAGTCCCCTTAAAAGAGTTGATTAAAAATTAAACTTACAAGTCTCAAATAAGTAAATCCTTAAACTTCGTTGAGAATGAAGACTTGGTTAACTTGTTTGATGCTCAGCCTGAGCTTATATTCGGTCCTGATGTTATTGACAAACCATTAGAAGGAGCGATACCACCCTTTTATATTAGCCTTAACATTCATGATAAGATCTTACATAATGAAATGTTAGATTCTGGAGCTTCACACAATTTAATGCCTAAATATGTTATGGAAAAATTGAACTTGGACATCACTAGGCCTTACAAGGACCTGTTTTCATTTGATTCAAGTCAAGTAATGTGCCTAGGGAAAATTAAAGACCTGTGTGTTTCCTTAGTACAATATTCTGCTAAGACACAGTTGTTGCTGATATACCACCTAAACATGGCATGCTATTGTCTAGATCATGGGGGGCTAAACTCCAAGGATCTTTGCAAATTGACATGTCATATGCCACAATTTTAGTCTTTGGACATCCAAAACAACCGTATAGAGAGACCGTAATGAAATATGTAGTGAGCAGCCAGGCTAGGCCTTAAAACTTTCCTATCTATTCCATGCATTCTGAAATCGATTATTTTATTCTATACAATGTTGAACAAACACAAGAAACCACTTCAAACAGCATTCTTTCAGAACCAAAAGAAATTGCAGTTACAGTTCAAAATGAAAATGTCCAAGCTCAAGAGCTTTTAGATAAAAAAGATGATCGGGATACCTTAATCAATGAAAATTTTGTCGCCCCAGACAGTAAGAATTATGAACATGAAATATTATGGCATCTTGAATTTGATGGATCAGCGAACAAGTTAGGAGCAGGAGCAGGAGAGTGGATTTACAATTTAGAGAATGATTACTTAGAGGGCCATGCTTACAGACTGAATTTCAAATGCACTAACAACATAGTTGAGTATGAAGCACTTCTTTTAGGTCTCAAATTGGTTAGAAAGTTAGGAGCTATAAGAGTGTCTATTATGGGAGATTTTGAGTTGGTTAAAAAACAAATTAATGTTGTATATATGACCAAAGACCCTAAGTTAAGTTTTTATAAAGGAACAGTTGTAGAAATATTGAAAACTTTTCTAGAAACTAAGCTTGCAGTCATCCCAAGGAAACATAATATGCAAGCTCAGTTTAGCAATTTTTGTTAGCAGTTGTGAGTTACCATTCCAACATAACCATCAGTACACTGTTGATGTTAGGCACAGACCCGCTATCCCAGATAACTTGAAAAACTAGCAAGTATTCACTAATGACCAACAGACAAATAATTTTTTAACCTTATAGGAGGAATTTGTAAATAGTAATATAGATACTGACATAACAGTAGATCCTAATTTTAAAGATAAAATAGAAATTAACAAATTAGAAGATCAAGAGATAGATAGATTCCATCCCACTAAATTTACAAAATCAGATGTACAAAGCCTAAAGCAAGTTGAAATTGAAGAGATAATTAACGAAGATTCTGAAATCATCAATCTCAAAGATAACTTTTTACCCAAAGGATTAACCCCTTTGGAAGACTTGTTTGATTCAAATGATGTCCCTAGAAAACCAAAGATGGAACCCTTAAAATCTGATATAGAAGAGTGTAACATAGGTACTAAGGAGAATCTGAAATTGATCAAACTTTCAAAGTCCTTACCTCCTACTGGAAAAGTGAAATACATTGAACTACTAAAGGAATTCCAAGATGTCTTTGCTTGGAGATATGAGGACCTCAAGTCCTATGACACTAGCATAATACAACACACCATTCCCATAAAAGAAAACCAGAAACCTTTTAGAAAGAAGCTTAGGAGGATTAATCCTATTATATTGCCTTCTATTGAGAAGGAAATCAGAAGAATGTATGAAGCCAAGATAATAGCACCAATTCGGTTCTCTGATTGGGTTTCAAATTTGGTGCCAACAAGGAAGAAAGCTGGTGAGATTAGATTGTGTGTTGATCTCAGGAATCTCATAAAGTTTCACTCATAGAGAAGTACCCTCTCCCTAAAATGGATCATATATTACAAAGGGTAGTAGGGTCAACCAGAATCTCATTATTGGATGGGTTTTCTGGTTACAATCAGATTCTAGTTCACCCAAATGACCAGGTTAAAACAGCTTTCGCTACTCCTTGGGGAATATTCATTTATTTGAAAATTTCCTTTGGATTAAAGAATGCAAAGGCCACCTTTCAAAGAGCTATGGACATAGTTTTTGCTAAGGAGATTCATGACTTCCTAGTAATATACTTAGATGATATCATTGTATTCTCAAAATCTGATAAACAACACCTAGATCATCTAAGGCAGGTCTTCATCAAATGTAGGAAGTCTCGAATTTCTCTGAATCCTAAAAAAATTTTATTTGGGTTAGAAGAGGGAAAGTTACTAGGCCATATAATCTCAAAAGATTGTATCTAAATAGATCCTGCAATAATTGGAGCCATCTTACAGATACAACCTCCTAGGAGCATCAGAGAATTACAAGCCTTTTTAGGAAAAATAAACTTTCTTAGAAGATTTATTTCTAACTTGGCAGAATTAATTAGATCATTGAATAACATGTTGAAAAAAAAATCGACCATAAAATGGACCATTGAAGCTAATATATCCTTTGAAATATTAAGCTAGCCTTAAAAAAACACCAATTTTGGTCAGTCCAAAGTTCGATAGGGATTTCATTATATTTTCTTTTGCCTCAGAACATACAATTGATGCAGTCCAAATGCAGAAGAATGATCAGGGTTATGAACAACCTATTGCATTTTTTAGCAAAGCCTAAGAGATGCCCCTTTAAAGTACAAAATAATGGAAAAGCAAGTGTTTGCTCTGGTCAAAGCTATCAAAGATTTTAGAGTTTACATTTTATATTCTCATATAATAGCTTATGTCCCCAATGCAGTGTCAAGGATATCCTAACTCAGGATGGTCCAGATGGAAAGAGAGGGAAATGGATTGCTACTATATTAGAATATGACCTAGAAATCAAGCCAACGAAGTTAATGAAAGGCCAAGGTTTAACCAAGCTCATGGTTGAATCGAACTGTCAGGCCTTCGACATAAATTTTATTGCATAAATGGATAAGGGAGACGAGATGGCGACTCCACCAATCAGCTAGGCATTTATTAAATCACCATGGTATGCTGACAACATATACGTTTTACAAAATTTATAAGCTCCTCCTAAATTATCCAGGACCAAAAGCAGGTTTTTAAAAATGAAATCTTTAAAATTTTGCAAAGTTGACAATGCTTTGTTTTGGAGGAATCATGAAGGTATCCTTCTTAACTGTTTATTGAAAGAAGAATCTAACAAGATGTTACAAGAGTTTCATGCAGGTGACTATGGAGGACATCTTTACCGGAAAACCATTGCTGACAAGATTCTTAGAGCCAGTTTCTATTGGCCCACTTTGTTTTCTGATGTAAAGAAATTTTAACCTCTTGTCATAAATGCCAAATTTTTGAAGGAAAGAAAAAGCTTTTACCCCTCCCCTTGAAACCAATATTTGTTGAAGCACCTTTTCAAGAATGGGGTCTTGACTTCATTGGTGAAATTCACCCACCTTCCTTTGCCCAACACAAATGGATCCTCACTACTACAGATTATTTTACCAAATGGATAAAAGCCATACCATCAAGGCAAGCCACTGACATTGTTATAATAACCTTCCTTGAATCCAACATTCTTTCTAGATTTGGGTGCCCAACCAAGATCATCACTGATAATGCAACAGCCTTCAAGTCTAGGAGAATTGTTGATTTCTGTAATAAGTACCATATAACTTTAGGCCATTCCACAGCTTATTACCCCCAAGGAAATGGACTAGCAGAGTCCTCAAACAAAAGTATGGTAAATATCATCAAAAAATTGTTAGAAGACAACAAGAAAACATGGAATAAGAAGCTAGTGAATTCCTTATGGGCAGACAAGCTAACCACAACGAAGTCCATTGGTACTAGTCCTTATCAATTAGTTTATGGAATGGAAGCTATTTTCCCATCATCCTTGGGAACACCAGTGATGAAGCTACTCCAAGAGTTGCAGGTTGAACCAACTAACATCCAAAGGAGAATCAACCAAACAATTTACTTACAACAGACCAAGGAAGAAGTGTATATCAGATCTCAAGTTGTGCTGGAAAGAATCAAGAAGGCTTTTGATAAAAGGACTAAGACAGAAGATTTCTACCTAGGGAACAAAGTTTTAAAATGGGATTCAAGAAGAGAGGATAAAGGTAAACTTGAGCAATTTGATTTCCTATGGAAAGGCCCATGTGTCATCTATGCTTTCAGAGGTAATAATGCCTTCTTCCTCAGAGAAATAGATGGCACGGAAGCAAAAGGAGGACCTATTAATGGTTGAATGCTTAAACACTACATTGAACCTAGTTACCAATTTCACTAATCATTTATACATATTCTTTTTTTCAAAAGTCTAGAGTGGATTGGATGGTAATGTTTGAACTTGAAGCCCGAAGAGAAGGCCCTAAGCTTCAAAGGTTTTACTATCATAAATAGCAATAAGGCAGAAAATTGAAAAGGAAAAGGTTGCAGAGTAACATCACAACAATTCAGAAGACCATTGATCTACAAGTTCTTGACATTTCATGAGGAAATGCCATCCCCAAGTGGAGCCACTGGTAGGTTCCTATACCAATAGGAGTCATAATTTTTGAATGACTGAGATTAAACCTGTAATATGTACATACCTTTGCTTTCTACAAATGTTTTCCATATTCAAAAAACTAAAAGATGTAAAGAGGGTATGTCCTAAAAGAATAATCAAAGGACAAAAAGAATAAAAAGGTTAACAAAGATGAAAAATATGAACCCCAGGAAAAAAAAAGACCATGAAAGTGTGCAAGTCAAAATGCCACTACTATTTACTTTTTGTGCAAAATAAATGATTGTATGCAACTTGTAATCTTTGCCACAATCCATGATAGTCAAAATGTTTAAACTTAGTTATTTCATGTTTTAAATTTCATGTCTATAGATAGAGAATAAAATCTGACCAAACTATTTAATCTTGGAAGATAAGTAGATTAGGTAGAGTAAATAAAATGAGCTCAACTATTTAATCTAAGCCATTGGATGTAATAAGGTTAGATTTAGTTAGTTTACTATTGTAAAGAAAAATGAAAATGTTTGATAAGGGTTTGCTAGCTCAAATGCACCTTCATAAAGAGAAGTAAAAATGGTAGGATGAGTAGATGGGTAAGTAGAAGAAAGATTGCAGAATTTTGATGATTGATTAGACAAAAGCATGTGTATCATCTGTTTCATCATAATAGTTACATATGTGAATAGGCACTCAAGCATGCAGATGGATATCAAAGTCAATTAATTAACTCTCTTCATTCATTTTCACATTTTACTTAACTAATTTCCCAAAATAAAGATCAAGGTACTTAAAAAACCCTAAGTCAAAGAGGCTTAGAGCATTTCTCTGACTTTTGGAGGGACCAAACCCTTGGCTCAATGACTTATAGGCAATAAGTACTAAAATCCCCTCATCAACATTCTTTCCCCCCTTCAGTTCATTCATTTTCCCTAAATAATATTCTTTCCTAAGGTTAAATCACTTTTACCTGAGGAAAGTATTTATTCCCCCACATAACCATTTTCACATCAAAAACCCATAAAAACATTATATCCTAAGTCTTTATGTGATTATCAAAAAGTAATAAAACATGAAAATCATATGCTTAGGGTATGGTCCCCCCTCCGCTCATTTGACCAAGTTACTAATTTATTTATTAAATCCCTAATAAAACTCATTTCCCATATATATATTAACTCCCACAATAATTAATTAATCCCACCCCAGTTTAATTATATAAACTAAAGTTTCTACCCCTGGACCCACTAACTAATCGATCCTCGATTAGTTAGTTAATAAACCCAATTAAATCTGCCTGATGCCTTAACCCCTACCTTAATCACGCATTAAAACTAAACCACCGCGCTTAATTGCCTGCCAGGCCCCTCCATTACCTTCCGTGCAACTCCATCGTCCAACCACCACATAATCTCTCCCCTCCCCATCTGACGGCGCATGTTAATTTCGGAAGGGCCCGAAATCCGAACGTTACTCACCTGAAATGGGTTGTTTTCCATTGGGCCCCTGAGGCGACGTGGCGCTCGATGAATGGAATCGGGCGGCCTCCCCCCAATACCGCCAAATGCCCAAAGGCTGTGTGAAGTAAACCACTTACCGCCAGCCCGCTACCCACCAAAACAGCCATTGTTCACCCCGCTATGCGACAAATGGCTATTGTTCAACCATACCTGCCAAATTGACTTTTCGCACATAAACCCAAAAAATCCCCAAATCATTGTTTTAATCGTTTTTTATAACTGTAATCTTCCATGCATGTGCCTGTGAACGTTGAAAGTCGTCAAACCACGTATAATTTCACTCTGAAGATGCCAAAAGCTCCCAGATTGCCTTCTAGCCTGATTGAAGCCCTTTCAACAGTTCAAAATTTCCAGTTACACAGTTTAGACCCAGTTTACTCCAAATTCCAAGCATTTAAGCTGGAATCCATTGAAAACCCTGTAAATTTTCGAACCAGTCACTAAGTTTCCTTAATTGAAATTAAAGGGAAACTCTGGTAAAGTGAAAACCCACCTGGAAGTGACCCACTTTGCCCTAAAAAACTGAAAATTTACCTTCCTCGTTCTTAAATCCACAAGAACTAAGAATCGCTGCCCCAATTGTCATGGATGTCAGGCCAATTTCCACTCCTCACCTGGACTTGGACCACCTTCCCCTTGCTAATAAAGATTTCCAAATCAAGGACACCTCTGTCCTTGAATCCCCTATCAAACTATACTGTCGATATAGAGATAAATACCTCAACCACGCTGATAAAATTGGTCTTTGGGAGTCCAATTTGCCCAAGTATCAATTCCCTGAGGTACACATCTTTCCAGAAATTGTCCATTATTGCCATGCAAACTATATTCCCAGTCAAAGAGCAGTGATCTCCCCTGACCAAACCATACTTTTCACCATCACTACCAAGTCAATTAATGAAATGTTGCAACTACAACCAGGGTAGAACTTAACCCCTATTTCAATTGGAGACCTACTAGACATATTCCTCAAGCTTACCACTGCCAAACTTGCTTAGATGTTCCAAACCTTCATCAGGTAGGAAAAGCATATCCCAAAATATCCTCCTCCATATGTGGCTACCATATTTCCCCATTTGTTCAGGACATAGTAGCAATGATTTCTTGTGTTTTAGGCTATACCACCAGTGATTACATAGATGAAATCATCTTAGCCTTCATGTCTATTTTCTCTCCAGGACAGCCTCCTACTGTCATGTATGATTATGCCAAGTTCATAGCTGATAAAATGCATGACCAATTTCTTAGGATGAGTAATGAGAGAGTATTCAAGTATTCTTTAATTTTGTACCACCTTTTTCTATATTACCAAGCTAACAAGTTCCCCTTCACTCTCCAAAAGCTTGATACTAAAGGTCACCCTAGGTCAGTGATTTTCTGGACTTCTTTGATCCTTAAGTATGACTCACCATATCCATACACAAACTTCATAGATCTTTTTGTACATCCTATAGTGACCATGTTGCTAGGAAGTCCTCCTCCAAGAATCAGTTCAGATATCAAGAGGATCCTACAGCTGTCAAAACAACACAAAGTGGGAGATTGGTACTTGTACCAAAATCACACTGAAATTAGAATCTATGGCTGCGATTTGGCCCCATATAAACTTCCCAGATACCTCCCAATGAGGTTATTTTCTCTGGGGTACTACAGGAAGATAATCAATTCATATGAGGTGCATTTTGTTAAATCCAAAAAGAAGGCCCAGCTCAGAATCAAAGATCAACTAGGCCCATTTGTGTGTAATAGCCGAGAAGCTGGAAAAGAAGCAGAGAAAATCCTTCAGAGACTTAGACTAAACATAGCTTCATGTGGAGATATGATCCCTATGACTTCATCTGCAACAGAAGGCAGAAAAACAAGATGGTTCCCTACATTCACCACCGAATCCCTAAAATAGAAAAATACGCAAATCAATTGGAATGGGTGGAGAATACTTTAGTGGACAGGGATAGCACTGAAGTAGCAGTTGAAAATGCTTCTATTGATCTAGAGAAATGGCTTGATGAGGGTTCTTTCCTGCAGGTGCCTGGAGAATCTCAAGTCGAAGAAGAATCACAGGCACAAAGTGAATCACATATAGAAGAAGAATCCCAGGTGCAAGAAGAGTCAGAACAACCAGGCCTATCAGAGGAATTAAATCAAACAGGTATACCAGAGCCCATCATGAGTACTCCCCCTACCTTGCAAACTCCTCTAAATGAGGAGAAAAACCTTAAAAGAAATAGGGAAGAGGCCATTACATCAGTCAAAGCAACCACAAAGACATATGTAGAGACCAGCCTGGTTAAAAGGCAAAGGTTAAATCATGTTTCTTAACAGGAATTCACAAAAGAAACGGTTGGGGCCACTAGCACAGAAAGAGAAGGAAGCAAGCATGCCACTCCCTCTAGGGGTGCACTAGAACCTTCCACATCTCACACTTAGATGTTGGAAAGGTAGCAGAGTGTTGAAGTGTCCTCATTTAGGATTCCAACTGACAAGTACCAAGACATCAGGGAAAGATACAAGGACATAAAAGACAGGAATGAGAGGCTAAAATCCCAAACCTATGCACAGTACCTAAACATGGCACCACCAATCAGACAAGGCTTATGTCAACCTATGATGTAAAAGAAGGCAAAATGCAGATGACATTTATGAAGCCTACTATTCAACAACCAAGAACAACAGCAGACCTCAAAAAGATAGATTTCGAAGTACTGGCAAAGGACATACATCCTATTGACTAGATTGCGCTGCACAAGCAGACAGGGGAGATGATTTACTCCACCTTGATAGGGAAAGCCATCCTAGCTCACCAATTGCAAAATTCCCTAAATAACATATTAGCTCAGTTCCAATTGGAGAAAGCCTCTTCACAGGCCAAAGACACCAGAATCAAGTCCTTAGAGGACTTAATCATTGAGTTGGGACATGATCCCAAAGATGTAAAGGCCACCGAAAAATTGATAAAGAAGAAGAATGATGACATAGCTACTTTGAAGAAGCAACTTAAAATTCCACCATTACATCACCCACAGACAGCAGAAGTCCTGGAGACACAAAAAAGACAAGAAGAGCTTATGGACTTGGTCCTAAAGCTAAATGACCAGTTGAAAGAAATAGAGAAAGAGTTAGACACATTGATTCAGTCCAAACAGAGTGACTTGGCCACCACTTCTAGGACTGCCATTCCCATTGTTTCTACTGCAGTTCCTTCAACATTGGCAGCATCTTTGGCACGCACAGCTCCACCTGCCATATCACTGCCAATCACCATTGAATCTACAACAGTAGGTACTTCAATAGAAAAAACAGTAGAGCTAGTGAAAGCCATGGAGGAGATGTCAATCCAGGCAACAAAGCTCAAAAGGCTAAAAGAGAAAGTGGCAAGCTTAGAAATTGACTGTAAGCTTGCCCAAATTCAGCAGAGGGAAGAAACACAGAAAGCCCTAAGGATGGGAAAAGATCAAGGTCCTAGAAAAAGATTTAACTCTGCAAAAGCCACTAGGACATACCAAAGAGATGCTCTGGGCCAATATCATTGACTCTGTCAATGATATTTGGCCATCAATTCAAGTAATATGTGAGCAAACTGAATTGGTAAAAGTGGCCACTGAGGCTATTAAGAAAGTAAGGGAAGATTTGGGAGATCAACCTAAGGATGTCAATCGACTTATCTACTTCTTGAACAACAAGAACAAACATGAGCTAAATGAGCTCGGTATAGAGGATAGGACTGAAGCCATCCTAGAAGTCAAAAAGGTTCTTTCAAAAAGAAACCTCATGGTTAACTTAGAAGAAAAATGTCGTAATATGCAGGTGGCCATTGATAGATTCATGGCCAAATTTCAAATTTTGAGGGACAAAGGCCTTCCCAGTCCTATGGTAATCCATGAAAAACTTATGACCCAATTGGACTACACTGACAAACTAAGGAAGTTGGCCAAGGAACAAGCAAGCACTTAAGGTATCAAAGCCTTGCCAACTGGAAAAGTATTGTGTGATACTTTGGAGAATCTGTTTTTTCTAGAGCATGAGGTGAAACATTTATTTGTCACCAATCCCAATTTTGCCAAATACACATAGGCAAACGAAATCTACAGAAGAATGCTCAAAGTAAAGTTACGTGAGGATGAATGGTGGGAGAAGATGACAGATTTACTATAAGTTACCACAGTAAATCTGAAGGCAAGTAAGAGATAGATAAACAAGTTCAAAGAGTAACAGGTTAAAGAGTATCAGTGAAAGATGAAAGATAAAGATGATTCCGGCATACAAATATCAACCAACATAAAGGGCTCAAACTCAACTGCAACAACCAGCACCACCACAATAAAAGGGACAGGATGATGCAGTTTTTCATCTGTCTTTATCTTCATGCTTGAAGATATTTTATTTCCTTAATTAAATCTCAAACTATTATGAGATATTTTGTAATATTTTTTGTATAAATACTTCACATTTCGAAGTATTTAAGGTGGATTCAAAGACATTTATGCAGACTTTTCACTCAAATCAAAGTCTTATTGTATCAAAAACTGGATTGGCTTACTGGATCATGGAATAAAGCTCAGACATTTTACAGGATTCTTGTGTAAAGCGAAAAT
This sequence comes from Pinus taeda, assembly GCA_000404065.3. Lineage (NCBI taxonomy): Eukaryota > Viridiplantae > Streptophyta > Pinopsida > Pinales > Pinaceae > Pinus > Pinus taeda. The sequence continues at coordinate 135,259 of APFE031220545.1, forward strand.
CAAATAAGTATTCTCTCATGTGTATTATTGTTTTTCCTTATGTTTCTTAATAATCATATGTGTTCCTATGAAATCTGAATGTTAAACTAGGAATGATATTTCAGAACTTGCTTCAATGCACTCTGTCTTGACTATTTACATTCTTAATGTTTTCTGCTAAACTATCTCAGCTAGGGAATTCTTAGCTGCTCCTTAGCTTCCGTGGTTTTCCTTGTGGTCTATGTAGCAAAGGATTCTTAATTTCCCTTTGTTGATGATCACCCTCTGCTCCTCATTCTGATCCCGGTCCAAGGATTCTTAAGTGCCCTTCACCCTGGTTAGAATCATTCCATCCATCATTTGAAGATTTGTCTTTTGCTTTGTTAACTTGCCCTGTGAATACTCCCTTTAATGATCTGATCCAGTTATGCTATCCTTTTATTGAATCCATAGCCCAATGGCTTGAAGAAACTAGCTCTACCCATCTGTTCCCAGAATTCCACCACCCAACCAAAATCAAAACCTTATGAACACTAAGAACTAGCCTAAAATCCCACCCAAACAAAGTTAAATTATAAAGAGAGAGCCCTCTCTGGACTTACGTTGGCTAAAACCAGAGTCTAAAGATTGGTTTGTGGTTACCTCGGATTATTCCTTCTTTTGATAACTGCTAGGGAAGACCTCTGAGTGATAACATAAGGTTCCCACTCAAAACCATACTTTCAATGGAGATTGCTATTAAAGGGGATGAGATATGAAATATTTCTTTTAATATCAAGATTATAAGTTATAAAACACTTCTCCTTTTTTCAATTCCTCTCTAATTCTCTAGAGATGCTACAACCCTACACTTCACATCCATATAAGATAACAAGATCATTGAGAGTCTGAAAGAGGAGTTTCACTTTCTCCTAAAACCAAGCATTTGTTCATTTACAATTTTCTCAAAACTAAAATAAGTCTTCATTACAACATCCTCTTCTTCCTTCCTTCGCTTTTATTGTACTATGTTTTTAGCTCTAAGTGAGATTAAATTTTTCTTCAACAAAGTCATCTATATCATTGTTTCCATATTGAAGTTAAAAAGAATCTGTCATATTTTCTAGGTGATAAAACCTTGGGCTGGTTCGAATTTTTTTCAACATCTATTTGAGTTTGTAGGTTTAATAATTTGTGAAATCCTTTGTTTCTTGCTAAATCTTTCCAAGTCAATCATTTCCTTGTGAAGGGAAAATATGTCACCATTGTTTTCTAAATAATTGGTCATCCACTATAAGATTTCACTTTTGTTTCAATACTTTCACAATTAGTACTCGAGCTATTCATGAAGTAATTGAGAGGTGGTTGATATAAGGTGATAGATGTGTATTGGTGTATATATTATGTGGTTGGGCTAGTTGATGGTGAACAAGTGGTGAATGTAACTACTATTGCTAAGAATAGACACGGTGGTTGTTGATGATGATGATGATTTCCACTATGTATAAATACAAACTTTGGTTTATCTAACCTCATGGAAAATGATAACAAACTAATTATTATGTTTTAGAAATTTGTTTCTATGCTCATAAATATTGGAGAGAAGTTTTCCTGAATTACTTTGGTTTATCTAACTTTATGGAAAATGATAACAAATTAATTATTATGTTTTAGAAATTTGTTTCTATGCTCATAAAATGATAATAAATAATTATTATGTTTTGGAAATTTGTTTCTATGCTCATAAATATTAGAGAGAAGTTTTCCTCGATTTTATACTTTTTATGAGTATTCTTAACGTTGTGAAATGATTACCCCATTTATAATGACTACCTCATTTATATATTTAGTGATGTCTGACTGTTGTCTGACTGTGTTTCTTTTGTAACCTCTCGTGCAATTGCTAATAATACAACACCATACCAAAGAACACCAAAAATACCCGTGTCGTCCACATATCCGCAAGGTCTTGATTCAGTTTCATGCTTCTAGATTTTTTCGGATCCGATGTGGAACGAAAATTATGAACCATATCACTTTTTTATCGCGTTGATGAGGTCTTGATTCAATTTCATGCTTCTAGATTTTTTCGGATCCGATGTGGAACGACAATTATGAACCATATCGCTTTTTTATCGCGTTGATGTTAAACATTAAGTATCAACGGCATAGATGTTTATGGACGCATAGATGGACAACTAAGCTATGCTCCTCCCCCTCCCCCACCCTGACTTCACTCACCCCTAGGGTATAGTCTATATGGCCCTCTCTCTGTAGCCGAGGTTGCCTCACCCGGCTAGAATAACCCTTGCCTCACCCAATACAGCCCCATCTATGTATTCCATTCTATATTTTATTTTATTCTATATTTTTTAAACCATGTGCAAATTTAATAAAAATAAATAAAATTATCAATTTAAATTTAAAACAAAAGCTTTATTTCAATTTATTTTTTTTAAATCAAAATTTACTCCAATTTGTTTTTATCAAATCTAAATGAAAGAAAAAAATCCATAAACAATTTTAATAAAGAAGAAATTACCATATATAAAATTATTTAATTTTAATTTTATTAGACATTACAAATGTAAATGTACAATAATGTTTAAATTTATTTTAATTTTTTCATTCTATATGTTTTAAACCATCTACAAATTTAATAAAAAAAAATTAAATTACCAATTTAAATTTAAAAAGAACCTTATCCCAATTTTTTTTAAATCAAAATTTACTCTAATTTTTTTTTTCAAAATTAAATGAAATAAAAAATACATAAACAATTTTAATAAAGAAGAAATTACCATATATAAAATTATCTAATTTCCTGTTTTGATTGTTTTTTATTTTAATATTTTATTGTAAAATATTATATTTTTAAATAAATAATATATATTTTCTAATAAATTGGAAATCATATTAAAAAAAAAAAATGATAATTTTTTTTAATGTGTAAATATATTTAAAAAATAAATTAATTTTTATTTTTGAAACTAATTCCTGTTCTATTTTATTTACTTAAATTTATTTATATTAAAATTTTAAAATAGTGAATTATTAATGAATAAATTAGAGTATCATATTTTTTTTTATAAATTTAACAAATTAGTTTTTTAGTCTATAAAATATTAATTATTTGATTTTTAATAATGAATTATTATTAAATATTAATAATCAATTATTAAATTATATCCTAGTTTCATTAATAGAAAATTTGTCTTTCTACATAATTGTGGTTTTTTTGTTGTTTAATTGTTGTTTAATTATATAATTGAAGTTTCTTGTTATTTAAATGGATTTTTCAATGAATTAGATGCATAGTGATTGGTGAACTGAAAACGCGGAAAACCCTAGGAGAAGAGATGGCCGCCATTGAAGCTTGCCCACGCCCTGGTTATGGAACCTCAGGTTTTGTAGTCGTCGGCGGAGCCGTTGCAGGGTTGGCCACAGCCTTTGCACCTCGTTGGTCCGGCTTCAGACGCGAGGAACAGGAGCGCTCTGTCGCTTTTCGAAGTTCCGGCTCGGTTTTGGCTTCTCGGCCTTTCGCATGGAAAACAACAGTTTTCTCTGGCAATGCAGAATACCCTCGCTCATGCTATTGCCTGTGTATTGGGCGGAAGATGACAATGGCGGATCGGGAATCAAAGTTTGCCAAATGGCTTGAGAACAGAGACCTGCATATAAAAATCGCCTTTGGGTTCAGAAGCTTCTTAGGAGGTGGGATTTCGTCAGGTTTGGGCTTTGTCGAGTGCGCCAACACCACGATCTCAGCATGCAAAGTTGGGGATCTCTCTGTTGCAGATCTGTCCCTTTTCTTTCATGCATGGCCAAAACTCAGCAGATCCAGGTCGGATCTACCTGTTCTGTGCCCCAAACAGAGAAACAGGCGGCTAGATCTGGGACTACAGAATGATCCATGGCGGAAGAACGAAGCCAGTAACCCTAGATAGGGCAGAGTCTATGCAGATTTAACTTTGCAAAAAGGAAAACGATCCAAAACGGAGTCAGATCGAAAACTATGCCATCAGCCAGAACAGGTAACAAAACTTTGTTTTCAGATTATGATTAATCCCCCACAGGGGAAAACTCGATTAGTTTGGGTACATGCAGGAGACACTTCCATGCATCTGAAACAACAGATAAGGGCAGAAATGGGATTCCCAGTTCAGGCCCAGCATCTGGTCAATGGAAGGCGGTCCCTTCAGGATGGTAGATCGCTGGAGAGCTACGAGATTGGACCAGGTTCAATCATTACAGTAAATCTCAGATTAAGAGGGGGGACTCTACATCAGGGACAGACAAGCACATCAGGGGGAGACAAAGGGAATAAAGCTGCAGCCCAACACCAACCAAAGGGATCCTACAAAAACATATTACAGGGCAACAGGAATCCAGGGACCACTCCGGGCAGCAGGAATTCAGGGCCCTCTCCAGGCCCCAGCGGATCTTTGCCTAGACCATATATAGTTGATCAATCAGAAGAAACCCCTGCTTTAAACTTAGATACATCAGGGATCGATGATGTCGTCAAGGACTATGAAACACAAGCTCTAATCTGTCGTTTCAATAGTTACTGGCCAAAACCTTTTGATTTATTCCATTGGATCTTCACCAGCTGGACCATGGAATGTGATATCCATCTGTGTTCAAAAGGCTTCTTTATAGTAAAATTTACATCCATGGAAGCCAGAGATACAGTCATAAGTTCTGGGCCATGGTTCTGGGGAACATCGGGGCTGTTTGTGACCCCATGGTTCCCAGATTTTGATCCAAATAAAATGACTGTAACAAAAATGCCAGTTTGGGTTAGACTATACAATCTTCCACTGCACTTTTGGCATGAACGAGTGCTGGAAGGTATAGGAAACAGCATAGGGAAATATGTCAAAACAGATCTGGAAAGGATCGATGAAAGGATCTACACTTTCGCACGGATCTGTGTGGAAGTAGATCTAAGTAAAGGGTTGCCGGACAACATCAGGCTAGTCTACAAACAACAGAACTGGCTACAGGTACTAGATTATGAAAACACCGCCTTTAGATGCAGGCTTTGTAGGCAGACAGGACACTTACAAAGTACATGTCCAGAAGCCAAGAATAAAAAAAAGCAGAAAGGGAAGCAGAAAAAAGGATGGCATTTTTCACCCCCAGATTCAGAGGATGAAGAATCAGAAGAAGCAGAGGAAGAGAACCCTGTAGAGAAAACAGAGATACCTCAAGAAATGGAGAATCAGAATGAAACCCCATTAGACAACAAGGCAGAAAAGTCCAGTATGGCTCCTAGCACGGGAGGCAACAAACGGCACCATCTCTCAGACACTTCAGATTCAGACAAAGAAACTGGCTTTCAGAATACAGAAACACAGATAGTCATTGCATCGATCGAGCCCTCTCAAGGAGAGTGGCGTAAGGTCGAAAAGAAAAAGGGGAGAAAACCCTGAAGCGTGTGCTCTGCTCATTGCCGAAATTCAGTTTTTTCTGCCCTTTCTCCTTTTTCCTCTTCTTCTTTTCTCTCTCTCTTTCTCTTTGAGCACGTTAGTCCGCTAACGGTGCGTCGGGTGCGAAAGCACGTGAGCCCTTGAGGCAGCTTATTGTAACTTTTCATTATTTTTTAATAAAAAGTTACCGTTTTTTTTCAAAAAAAAAAATGGATTTTTCAATGCATAAATAAATTTAACACCTGAGATATTTTGAAGCACTTTGAAAAAAAATTCAAATTAAATAAATTAAACTTATAATCCTTAAAAAAACTCTATAAAACTACAAAATTATCTAAAAAATATTTAGAAATTTACACTACACTGTAAATTACACCTATGTAAAAAGTCATTTGACATTATAATTTCTCTTTTTCTTAATATCATTTAAAATTTTAATTAAAAAGATTAAGATATTCATAAATAATAAATAATAATTATTTATTATATAATTATTCATTATATATATATTATTTATATAAAAAATTCATATGGTTTAGTTTAAGTTTGTGGAAGTATATTTGAATTTCATTTATTATAATATAATATATATATATATATATATATATTATAATATATATAATATATATATATATATATATGTGGGGGTATTGTGATTGTATTAAGTTTATTGGTGTATTTATAATCTAAAATGATAATTATATTAAAATTAATATTAACATAAACATAGCAGTGAGAGAATAGATATTTTTAGAAATGATTGATTAAGTATAATTGATGATGTATGTTGGAGTCTCAAGTGGGATAGATGCACACTAACACTAATTTTTAAAAACATCAGCAAAGCTCACATTGCATTTGAGTAATGAAAGTATCATCACCTATTTATTCTGACTCTGCAACAACAGACCAGAAAAACCCAGCATCAATCACTGGTATAAGCTACAAAGTCATGAATTAAAACACGGACAACATAGACAGGCAACTATTAAAATAGTAGAGGTGGGAGCAAAGAAAGTATTTTTTTTTTTTTTGTAAGCTGGGGAGTTACCATTCTCTATTATCAAAAAAGAAAGGGTATTACAATCTTAAGATGATCTCAACCTGCCCCGTAGGGAAACCAGGTTTATTGACCATCTATAGTTTTTGACTACTGACCAAAAATAAAAGGTTTTTATCCTGTCTTTCCAAGCTTTGAAAACATTCATCTGAAAACTAATTACATTAACAGCTATCTGCCAATAAGTCTTATCATACTTCCTATGCAAATCTAAGGAAAAACTAAGAACTTGCATTTTCTATCTAAATCAAAAAAACATGCCTATCTTCATTGAGTCCCAGGATTCTCCTGTTGCTCCTTTTCCTTCTTGACCACCAGGCCATTCGCCTCGAGCTGCTTCTGAAGGTCCTCCAGCCACTTATCTTGCATGAGCAGGGTGACCAAGATGTTCTCATTTCTTTCTTCAGGTTGGGGATGCCTTGAGACAGTCAGCCATCTCTAAGGCTATCTGTTCCATGGCCTTGGCCATGAGTCTCTTCATGACCCAGTAGAGGTGCAGGGATTGTTTATACAAGGTCATTCTGCCCCTTGTATGGCCTGGGTCTGGCATAAGATCCATCCAATCTTCCATTTCTTCCTCTGATTGTGCTTGGATGGCTTCCTCCTCCCAGTGCTCTATTATTCTTCGAATTTTCGGGTTGGTACGTTCATTATATGCCCTTTCTGCAACTCTGACTCTAGTTTCAATGGTTCTTCTCCCCTGTCCTCCTTTTGCGCCCGCACTTGTCTCCCCTTCTTCTACTGTTCCTTCCCGGCATCGTATGCCCCTCCTGCTTCTCCCTTCTGCGATCCCCTGTCTTCTTTGCCATCCTCGACCACAGCGGCCTCGCCTGCGTCCCCGCCTGCCTGTCCCGAACTCAACTCCCCCCTCCTGTTCCTCCTCGGCTTCCTTCCGTCCCCTTTTCACATTCTTGTTGCCAGTGCCCTGCCTGATTTGTCCGCGTTCATCACAACCTGTCACTGCCCTTCCCGCATCCTCTTCCTAAGCTTCACTGTCATCCTTGGAGACTTCAAACACCGAAAAATAAAACTGCTCGGGTTCCGCCTCCAGTTTCCCTTTGCCCTTTACGTCTGGGCCTGCTCTGCTCTGGTCTCCATCACCTGCATTGCTTCGCAGCCATCTCCCCGCCGCTCTGCTTCCCTCCGCAGCCATTCTCTTCCTGTTTTTAGACCCCGAATTGTGCTCCCCTGGTTCTTCCGTTCTGCTTTCCCGACTGGCCTTACTCCTATCTGCAACTCGGCACTGCTCCCCTCTCTCGTTGACTTCCCTGCATGCGTTATCCCTCAACCCTCTCCGCCACCCTGTTTCCCTTATATCTCCCTTCCTGATGGCCTTCGTCTCCACTCCTCTGCCCGCTCTGATGTCCCCTGTCCTCTCACCATCAATTCCCTGGCCTTCATCTGACATTCTGACGGTGCCACCGTAATTCCTCGTCCCCCTGCTGTCCTTTCTCGCCTGATCATGATCCGTCCCACCGCTGCTGCCCCCAGTTGCCATCATGCTTCGGAACCTGGCGGCGCTGTCCGTCCTTGCACCCCTCCGCGTTTTCATAACTCCACCTGCCCATCTCCTCAACCCGATCGGGTGGGGAGCAAAGAAAGTATTAGTTGGGTTGATCCAGTTAGTTTAATTCATTGAATCCGACCTAGAAATTCATTTCATCAAGTGGCATTTCTAGTTAATATCCATCTTTTTCAATATTTTTTTCTCTTGCCGCATTTGGCAACTCTTCACAATATTTTTCAAACTTATATGCAAAAGTTATTGTTATTGTGTTTATCTATGGTGTGACTGTGAATTTAACGTGCCAGAGCTAGAGCGCAAACTCATAGAAAAGAGGAAAAGATCAAAAGTCAAGAGGAGCAACCATAAAATTCCTAAAGCATATGCGTTTGTGGGTCATTCGATAGCTGAAACAAACCGGCTAACGCAATGTCTATTCCTCTTTTGAATGGATGGATGGATAAGGTGAGGGATATTTGTTTATTTATATCACCGACCATTGCCATTTATTATTCTCTGGTTTTCATTTTAGTAACCTTATATTCTCTGGTTTTCATTTTAGTAATCTTAATTATTTGTAGACTTTGTGGGTAATGGTGTTGATTGATTTATTTCTTTCATGTTTCTAGTTTTTTTTCAACTATAAAGAAATTGGGTAGGGCTGAGTGCAAATGCTGGAATAATATTTTACCAGGTACATTGTAGCTCCTTACTGGCACCTTCTTTGCGCTTAATTGTAGTGTTATTCTATTTTCTTTTTAATTAACAAAAATTATAATTCATAAGTAATTCACTAATTTATTTTTAGATTTTTATGGTATAATAGTGCTCTGTTTGTTTACTTATTTTTACTTCCAGCGTCTCCACTAGCATGGAGAGGATAAGGGCTGAGTGCAAAGGGAAAAGTCGCTAGCATAGAGAGGATAAAGGGTTGAGCGCAAAGGGAAAAAAGGCAAGAGTGAGGATGACTACCATGGAGAAATAATTTTAAATAAAGGGCTGAGTGAAAAGGGTAAAGTGGGCAAAGTGGGCACCACTGCAAAGGCAAGAGTGAAGATGACTACCGTGGAGTAATAATTTTTAATAAAGGTTTGAGTGAAAAGGGTAAAGTGGGCACTACTGCAAAGGCAAGAGTGAGGATAACCACAGTGGAGAAATAATTTTAAAGGTACCTTACAACTATTCTCAATGGCTTTTTTCTTGTGTTGTAATTGATAGCATTTATGATATCAATTTGTTTGTGTAGATTAAATTTTGGAGTTTAAAATACAAAATTATTCTTTAAACTTCTATTTAAATGATTATCGAAATAACAATGATCATTGGTTTATTATGTGAATAATCTCTAAAATCAATCATAATGAAACATATATTCAAAAGAGAATTTGGGCAAACAAATGGTATGAATAAATAAGGCATGTTTGGTGTTAGGGCGTTTATATAATCCTAAAATTCAAGAAACAAATGCAGACAAGTCTGATTTTTGTGCAATCTATGGGTATCCTCAAATAAAATCTTCTCACATAAATTAGGGTTGGGTTTATGAAAATTATATGTAACAGAATGGGGTTTGCTTATTATTGCTCCATATTACCTTGTTTCATACCTAGTTGCTACTCTTGTGGTTATTTCCTCCAGCCATATTGTCATGTCCCCAATAAATAATTTTGCTAGGTAAAATCCCCAATTTTGTAATTTTGGTGATGGATAAATATTCTCGCAAATAAACTTAGGAAAAGTGGGTTGTGGAGGCTCAATTTAGTTTTTGGAGAGAAAAGAAGGCTAAACTTAGGAGAAAAGAAAAATTAAAGTGGTAATGGGTTGTGGGGCCCACTCAAAAAAAAGAAAATCGAACCCACTTAGGAAAATTGATCCACAAGGAAGAAGTGAAAAAGTGAGGTTGAAATTAGTGGAGCCTACAAAGAATAGATGAACAAAAATTATAAAAGGGAGAGAAGAGTCTCATTTTGGACTTCTTTAACATTTCATTTTCAAAACTACAGAGTTTGCTTGAGTTATTTAGCCACTTTAACCAATGTTGTTTAGCACAAGGAATCTCCAAGTAGAAATTCCACCTCGTCTTTAGTGAACTTCGACTGTCACCCTAGGAGAGAACTTGAGAGCAGAATTCTACCATTTGGAGAGCCAATTCACAGTAAATATTCAACTAATGTGAATTATAGGAGGATAAAAAGAAGAATTTGTGGAGCTTAGGAGAGCAACTAATTGCTCCATATTTGCAAGAAATTTCCTTAGGGGAAGACAAGTTTCTCTTGGGAATTTTTTGGGTTGAGAGAATTACTATTTTGAGGACCTAATTTTTCCTCTCTAGGGCCTGTGCACACATTTCTAGGGCACTATATAGCACAGGGGTTTGAAGGGGAGATTTTGAGTTGGAGTTGGGCTGAAATTTCTCACTCATTCTCGAAGGAATTTTGCAAAGCAATTTCCAGCAGTTTGAGGGAGGAAATTGGTGCTATTGCAACAAAGATTTTTAGTTGGGTGCAAAACTCATTAGTTGGGGAAATTCACAATATTTTGGGCATTCTGGGTCAGTTGTAATTAGCCCAAAATATTTATGGGTTTTTGTGGGTTTTATGAGGAGAGGCTCCAAGTAATTTGACATAATTTTTTGAGCACTTTTGATGGCCAAATAGAGAGTTGAATCCAACTAACAACAATAGTATTTCCAAAGCAGTGCATAGTTATTTGGGGAAGCCATTCTACGACTTGGGTCCGTGATATTTTTCTAGGTTTTGTTGGTTGCAGTGTGGGGAACCTCCCCCTAATTTTTTAGAATTTTTGGAGCAATTTTGAGGGATCATTTTACAATTTGCCTCCAACAACAATAGCAACAGTAGCAGAAAAATTTTGGGCAATGTATTGGAACAAACTGAGCCATTTCAATGGGAGTTTTTGTTTAGATATTCACCTGGGTGTTGCATGCTTGCATTAGCAATCCCATGTTCTATCATTCTACTCCATTGTACTCAGTTTCTAGTTGAAAATTTAATAAAATGGCTCAGATTTATGGTTGTTATTCTGTGGTTCATTGATCTATATTTCCATGTGTAAAATTTTGATGTAGCTTAGTGCATGCTTTTGATATTCGTTGGTTTTCCTAGTTTGAGACATTACACATATACTAAATCTTAATAATACAAGGTGAAGAATTGGATGAGAAGTTATTTGATCATTTTTATTCATATTTTAAATGTGATTATTTCTGTTGGAATATTTGGATAGCATGTGTACTCCTAGTACATAATTATAAGATTAATGAATAAATTGAAGCATCATTCTTGATCAATTTAATCACATATCTTTGTTTTGTACGGGCTACATTGACTTAATGGTTATTTTTTTCTTCATTAAAATGTTTTTATGCTAACCTTTGTATTTTGCTTCTTCAGCCATGGCAACACTATCATTCTCTACACAATTTTCTATGAAAACCGAGAACAATATTGTTTCTACCCTGCTGGTGGCCTGCAATTGAACTTGAAATCCTTCCCTTTCTCAAAAACGACCCTTTGTTGTTCGTAAAAACCAATCTCCTTCGTGTTTATCTATTTTAGCTTATGTGTATAGTGGACATACATGGTATGTGGCATGTATGGTGTGTTGGATTTATTTATTTTATCTAATGTTTAGTGGGACCGAGTGATGACCCATGCATGTGTTTAATTAGCTTAGAGCTCAATGTGTTGGGCTTATTTATTTTATTTAATATGCATGGTGGGACCTGGTCACTATACATGCGTTCAATCAACTTAGAGCTTGGTATGTTAGGCTTATTATGTTACCTAATATGTATAGTGCGACCAACCATGAACCACGTATTTAATTGGCTCAAAGCTCAAACATGATGAGGAATGGTGGCGTGTATAGGTTCAAACTTCCTATGATGTGCTAACTATTAATAGCCACTTAAAAATACAAAGTTATATTCTTAAAATCTTATTCTGTATTAATCAAATCTATGTTGTTTGTCGGGTATTTACTTGGTTATTGAAAAATTAATTCTAGGTTGTAATTAACAATGATAGATTCAATTTGCATTCGCATACAGCAATGGACGATCTCGATGAATGGGACACATACATTAAACCTTGGTGGAAATTGAGTTGGACAACAATGAGTGATGGGATATGAAGATTGAATATTGCACTCCGCGAGTTATTCGTGTAAAGGTCAAGAAAAAATGAGTAATATGCTACAGTGAATTTGTACTTTCAATGTGTGAACTTTGAATTAAAAAGAGTTCTAACATCCAACATTTCTTTGAACATTGATCAAATTTTTATGTTTCTTTCTATCTGCATAAATAATGAGGTAGCAAGACACGAGGTCCTAAATTATGTTGGATTTGGGAATTTATAAGTGGGTGCATGTGCATAAAACAACATTAGGTTTATACCTATATTGTAGACTCTTAAAACAGCTTTTACAATGATAAAAATTGCTCCTCTAATTGAAAGGACAACACATCTATTTTTTATAATTTGTTTAGGATGAAAAAGTATGAATAAGGAAAATGAATTGCTCTTTCAATTTGAGCTCCCTCTTACATAACTAACATATCTATTACTCATAAAGTATGTGATCACAAGTTTTCCCTCTTTGGAAAGAAGAAAGCTTGAATTCCTTGCGATAAAAATGAAGTCTATAAGATGTTGATTTTACCTTGGCACCTTGGAGTCAGGTTTATGTCTAAGATCAAGATCACAAGCACACTAAAATGCCCCATCGTAGGCACTTTCCATAGCGAGAAATGCACAACAATGAATCAATGAAGTACACAAGAATTGTTTCAACCCAAAACTTGTTATAGTACAAATTTAATAAAAAAACATCGGGCTCCCGCACCAAGGATCATGGCCCTTACAATTAGCCTTGTGTTGACGGTGCTGGACCCGCCAACATGTAAGGGGATCTCCTTGGTAAGAAGTACCAATTAGACCTCAATCCGTTTGGTGTAGGAGTCCTAGCAATGGGTCATAGGGTAATGCCTTGACCGCGGTTTCGCATAGAGGTAAGTAAGATGCCCCTGTTGGTAGCAAGGGTGTGACAACTGCAGTAAGTCAAGGAAGGTGCATGACAGGTGTTAGTGTCGGTCTTGAGCCCTCCATCGGTGATCAAAAGCTCTTTGCATATGCATAAGTAGGTGTCTCATCAGTATCAGTTTTGCATCCCGTTAGGCATGCCATAACACTGATGGAGGAGCTGGTCTTCGTTCCCTTCTTGGCTTTGCTGGATCAGGTCATATCATTAGAATCAGCTTGTGTCACACTTGCTTTATTTTTGTCTTGAAATCCCAAGTCTAGGTCTAGGGTTTTGGTCAAAATCAATGCAAGGTCATGAGTCAAAGGTCTAATAGTCCCCAGCAAGCCAGAAGGAGGTATGTAATATGTTCCATTGATATTTTTCATCAGCTGCAGCTCATTTATACCTTGGATTTAAAAACTCTATTTTTTAAACCCAAGGTCATGTGAAATTTGCAAAAATAAGGAAGATTTTCAAAAATTCTTCAGAATGTCGGCAATAACCCTGGTTTCCTCGCCAAAGTCCATCAGATAGTCAACCTGCAAAAAGAACCAAGTGAAAGCACTCAAAAGATCAATTTCAGGCAAAGTGAAACTTAAAAAACAGTGTTAAAATGAATGTCAAAGCATACAACATTAGAAAGTGGGTTTGATGATTTAATTTTTTCTAATGTGGCCCTATAAAGACTAAATTTCCCTCTTCATGGCCTCATTATGCATTTGCAAGTTTGCAAAACACAA
>APFE031220553.1:0-58634 GCA_000404065.3 Pinus taeda
GATTCCGATAAGTATTTATGGAGATATGAATTTATTTTGTTTATATAATTATTATCAAGCCGACCAGCAACTTGAGTAGGCTCAGAAGGCCAATAGACGTGTCTATTCATCATCCAATTTTTAGTATAAATTGGTGAGGACTTGAAGTCATTTGACACACTCACATAATCTTCATGAGTAGTCTCCTCCTCTCCACGTCTTTGGGTTTTGGTGAAGGAGAGACATAATGAAGATACGTTTATACACAAATGATGCCCTAGCCCGCACGCTATTCAAGAAGCCCTAACACAGTCCTGTAATGGAGTCTCCTAGCCACAGTAAGAGAAGAAATTCTTACGCTATTCATGAAAACCTATACACAGTTCATGATGAGGATTCTATGCAGATATGGAGGCCCTAATTTTTTGTCTAAAGAAGCCCTAATCCACTGTCAAGAGGAGGCCCTAATCCGCTGTAAAAAGGATGCCCTAATCCACTGTAAAAAGGCTACCCTAATCTGCAATCAAGAGGCCCTAGCCGCAGTCAAAAGGAAGGCTCCTAACTACAGTCAAGAAGAGCCCTAAGATGCAGCAAGGAGAGGCCTTTAACTGGAGCAAGGAGTCTTATCATAGCGAGAATAAGCCTGGAAGGACAGCGTGTTTGCTGTAGGTGACAACGTGACAAAAGAGGTTGTTCAAGGCATGTTGTAAGGACTGTTTGCAAGATAATGAAGCCTCAATCATTGTCATGAGAAACATGTTCACGCAGTTAGAAGGGACATGTTCATCCTCTGCTCATGGATTGACATATAGCCACTTCCATAATAACAGTGATCACATATATCATCTGCGGCTCAATATTATGACATGTTCAGGTACTGTGACTTGATGGGCAATAATGTTGATGCATATAGCAGTCAGTGGTATAATCTAGAATGGAATTGTGTCAGCATATTCATTGACATGGCATGGCATAGCATGGCATGGAAGGCACACTATATATAATGACAGAGGACAGCATGATGTATGGACAACAGCATGATGTAGATCATGGGTAGATCATGATGATGGAAGGGGCAGCATATGCACAGGCAGCATGATGACGATGACTCATACTAGCAGGGGCAGCATATACACAGGTAGCATGATGACAATGAGTCATACTAGCAGGGGCAACATAATGACGATGATGTATGGGCAGCAAATGGATGAGATGCAGAATGATGATAGGTGAAGGAGTCACCTTGAGGATCAGTTGAAGCAGAATGTCTTCAACTGATCTCATCGTTATAGGAGATGATCTATACTTAGATCTAGATAAGTCAAAGTGTTGACTTCTATTGTAAATGTACTCTCTCTCTCTCTCTCTCTGTTGAACTTTGAAGCTAAAAGAAGATTTGATCAAAGGGTTTCCCCACACATTGTGGGGTTTGTCCGTGGCTCGCGCCATATCTTGTGTCCTCTTGTCTTGGCTTGTCTTCTGCATTTTGTATTTATGTTATATCTGCAGTTTATCGTAATTCTGATGTGATTGCTAACTGTGAAAATTTAAATAAATTGCTCTAGCATAGAACATACCTAAACTTAACAGTTCTAAATGTTGTTTTCGGAATGTCTTCAATCTTCATTCTGATTTGATGATATCCTGAACGAAGATCCAACTTGGTGAAGTAAATTGATTCATGCAATTCATCCAGTAATTCATCAATGACAGGAATGGGGAACTTATCTTTAATAATGAGCTTGTTGAGCTCCCTATAATCCGGACACATGCGCCATGAACATCCTTCTTGTGCACCAATACTACTGGAGTAGAGAAAGAACTTTGACTCGGTTGAATTATACTAGCGTCTAGCATTTCTGCAACCATACGTTCAATTTCACTCTTTTGGACATAGGGATATCTGTGCAGCCTGATGTTCGGAGGAACACTCCCTGGAATCAAATGAATAGCATGACCATGATCACGCATAGGTGGGAGACCTTTGGGAGTCTCAAATACCTTGGAATGATTGTCCAGGACTTTTTGGAGATCTGGAGAAATAAATGATTATGATGTGGAAACATCTAGTGAGCATAATTGTGCAATTACACCTCTTTGTTCCTTTTTTAGAAGCTTTGTCATACCATTAGAGCTTATTATCTTTCCTCGTTTCCCTGCAATACCCCTTAATTCAACTTCCTTTCCTTCCATAGAAAATCTAATGAAAAGTTTTTGAAAATTAAAAGCTATTGTACCCAAGGATTGTAGCCATTGGACTCCTATTACAACATCAGCACCTCCATTGGAATGGAAAGCATTGGGCTAGTCAATACATATTTTCCCATGGATAGCTTGATATTATGGCATTTTCTAGAGCAATTTATTTTTCCTCCATTTGCAATCATCACTTGACACTCTGGTGCTGGATATAGGAAGCAATTCAATTCTTTTGCTACCCTACAATGAATAAAATTGTGGGTGCTTCCTGAATCAATCAACACTATTACCTTTTTCTTCTTGATTTGTCCTTCTATCTTGATGGTTTGAGGAGTGGTAATTCCCGCCAATGCATTACAAGATATGGTTGGATTCATTTGTTCTTCATCTAGGCTTTGTTCCTGGAGTATATCCTCTTCTTTTGACCTTTCTTGCTCCTTTTCTTCTTCCTCTTCACAATCTATGTAGAATAATTTCTTCTCAGCACACTTATGACCTTTAGTGTATTTGCTATCACAACTGTAACAAATTCCTTTTGCTCTTTTTTCTTCCAATTGTTGTGGTGTCAACCTTATAGGTTGTGGAAGACTAGGGGCAACAACACTTCTATCTTTATAGTTGTGAGTGGTATGCTTCTTGGTTGCCATAATTTTGCTTTCCATTTTTCTTGCTAACCTGAATTCCTTCTCTAATGAATCAGGTTCCCAAAGGTGAACATCATGTTGGATATTATCCTTTAAAGACCCTATGAACACATCATCCTATGCTCCTCTGGAATATCTTTTACCCTTATGTTCAATTTTTGGAACTCCTCAATGTGCTCCATTATTGAACCCTTTTGTTTGAGACTTATCAATAGGCTAAAAAAAGTGTTGCTTTTTGTATCCTCATAATGTGCTATCAATTCTTCGGTAAAAATTGCCCAAGTGATAAATTGTTTACGAGAGCAAAGCCATTGATACCATACAAACTAATTTGGTTCCAAATATTAAGTTGCCATACGTACCTTTTGTGTGTTTTGCACATTATTGAGATCGAAAAATTGCTCCATCTGTAATATCCATGTTGCGGGATCCTTGCCATCCAACTTCCTCATATCGATTTTTGGAATATGGTGAGTCTTCAATCCAACATTAGCGTCTATGGAATCATGATTAACATTTCTTTTATTCTCATCATGAGTTTCCTTTAGTACCCTTTTCACCCTTAGTGCCCATTTCTTGTAGCAACTTATTCATATTTATCTTCAATTCGTCCATGTCTGTCTTCAAATCTATCTTCAAATCATCCATCTTAGCTTCCACGTCAATCATCTTAGCTTATATGCCTTTCTTTAAACAGTCCATCTTAGCTTCTACACCTTTCTTCAAACCATCCATCTTAGCTTCTACATCTTTCTTTAAACCATCCATCTTAGATTCTGTTCCTTTTTGTGTAAGGGACAGTTGTTGCACTTGGTCTTGTAATTTTGATATATCATGTTGCATTTCTTCCTCTTCTTAATGAGTCATGCTAGAGCTTTCAAGTTACTTACTAGGTGTTTGCATTTTATTTCCTCGGGGCATCAGTTACCAATAATAATGCTCTACTATGCCCTTTAAATTCCTTCAAAATAAATTTTCAAACCATGCTTAAGCAAAAATTTAAGAAAATCTACACACCTTTTTTCACTTTGTAGGAGCTCGATATTGCCTCTGCTGTATCTCTGTAATTTTCAATCATCTAGTTCTGAATTTGTGACCTGTAGTAGCCCTCTGTGTCCTCTTTCCAATGCCATAAGTCTGACCCAAATTGGATTCTCCAAGGAAGAGTTATGCGAAATCTCCCACAGTGACTTGATTATAGACTAGTTCAGTAGAGCGAACTTGTATGACATTCCACGAGTCAATGTTTCGACCTTTGGATCTGAAAAATGCATACAAGAAACTACAGTCTGTCCTTTTTCTTTACCTTCTGATGAAACTTCAATCCGATCCCCAGAGAGAAAGTTATGACGATTTTCCCCAGGTCACATGTTTGGAATGTAATTTAGGAGTCTGCAAAAAGACCAACTTTCTCAGATCATATCTCCGCAAATATAGTGCGAAAAGGTCTGAAATTCGGACCCAAGATTCAAAGCGATTTCTTATCAAATGGGTTTTTTTGTGACTTCTGAAACGTCACAGAAAAAAGTTATAGCGAAAATGCCACGATGACCTGTTTGGAGCAGCGAAACCCTAGAATCCAAAGCTCTGATACCAAATGTTATTGAAACCAGCTCAAGAAAAGATAGAAAGATAGATCAATGCCTTAGAATTCAGCCTCTTCGAGGGGGAAACCCTCCTTTACATTACATTAAATGAACAATTCTTGGATGATTCAAATGACAAAACCTCCTTTCAATATATAGGAGTCTAAGGAGTCACAATATAATCTAGCCGACCTAACAATAATAATATAAAGCCACAAAAATAACAATAGAGGGATTCTATGGGGCACAGTAATAACAATATGGGGGCAATAGGGGCATAACAATATTAATAAGGGGTATAAATACAATAGTAATGGGGTAATCACTAGTATTATAGGGACCCAACAACCTTGGTAATGATGGACAATGTTTAACATCATGTGATTCTGCATGGACAGCAAAAAAATCAACATCTTATTTTTATTCATCTTGCATTCTTAAAATTTATACTTGTTTGGTTAGATTGCTAATAATTTCTGTTTTAAAATCATCAAACAAATTTCCAAGTTTAGCTTGACTCACTGATCTTGATGCTAATTTACCTACTCTTGCCCTTCTTCTTGATACGTGTTTACATGTTTCACAAATTTCTTCAAATGATAATTGATATACATCGCCTCTACTCATGAGACCAAGGAGATCAATCCACTCATCCCTAATTTTTCTAAGTAAGAGGGTTTTTATTGTGTCGGATCCTAAATGATGTAGTTTTTCCCTCTTAACATTATACATGAACCTCTCTATTGGATCCTCAAGGCTTTCATCTTCTCTTTGATTCATTCTAAATATTTCTTCTTTAAGATCATGATATTTATATTTTTCTAGAAATATATTTTGCATATCATTCCATGATCTTATTGAATTAGTCTCTAAACTCATGAACCATTTAAGAGCTCTATCCTTCAATGTTGCTGGAAACAATCTCAGTTTTTGAGTTTTTAATAAGTAATCATAAGATCTACAAATAATTTCAAATTCAAAGAGAAAGGTTTCCGGATTCTCTGACCTTAGACCATGAAATTTTGGAAGAAAAGATGGAGGGATATTCTTCATGTGCACACTACCGTCAGTATCTTGAATGGGAAATCTGGAAGGATCTTCCGCATTGTCATCATCTCCATCCATTTTTTAGACATTCTTTTTCACCTTCTTCTTCTACTTGCAAAATTGAATGGTGATGTGGCTCTTATTGCACCACATGATCAAATGGGGGTTGGGTTGGTGTTGGAGAATTTTTTTTATGATTGGCTGAAAACACTATTACAATGCACTTTTCTATTTTTGAAATGAAATATGTCTAATGCAAATATCTTTTTTGTTTTTCCAAAATTTAAAAGAAATGAATTAACTAGGGAAAAAACAATGCATACTTTAACACCTCCCCGGCAACGGTGCAAAAAAGTGATGAGCCTCAGTATTGCAGCAAGAATGTTGCAACTCCCAATGCTACCGACTTTTATTATCAACCCAGGGTTCGTACAAACTTAAGAGGTATCAACACTATATGTGCAACATACAACGTGTCCTTCCTTTTTTGTCATGAGAGAAAAGAAATGATGTCTATTTGCAGGGATGAAAGACTGAATTTGGAAATTCTTGTAAACTAACATGAAATCCTTTATCT
This sequence comes from Pinus taeda, assembly GCA_000404065.3. Taxonomy (NCBI): domain Eukaryota; kingdom Viridiplantae; phylum Streptophyta; class Pinopsida; order Pinales; family Pinaceae; genus Pinus; species Pinus taeda. The sequence goes on from APFE031220553.1 coordinate 6,033, forward strand.
ACTTATTAACACACTTTGCTTACAAAAGAACCCTATTTTAACCCTATTTATCACACATGATGTTTTAATTAATCTAAGCATGAAATTGATCTAGAGAGTACTAACTTCTGTGTGCATGTGTAAATATAAAAGAACTCATTTCTTTAATCTGTTTGCTTTATAAATGCAAATGCTAATCTTTCCTTGATCTTTTGGCAGGGGAGACAAGTGTGGAGGAAGAGTGGTATAATGATTTTGATGGATTGGAGGTCACTATGAGCCTCATCCTAGCTTCAATGATGATTTTTCTCAATTCGGACTGAAAACATCTGCTACAGGATTTCCTACAAGATGTACTAGTTCTCCTACAGGATCCCCTAGTTCTCTTATAAGATCTCGGTTTTACTACAGAATGTTACAGATTTACTATACGAAATTATAATTCATTGAATGACCAAGAAAATCAAATCCAAATTAGATAGGACAATTTTTTTTTTATTTACTAGGATATCTTAGTTCTCCATTCCAAGTGGAATCACTCAAAAAGACCTATGTTAACCCATGCTAAGAAATAACAGAATATTGCTAGTCGAAAATCTAGAAATTCGAGAACTAGTGAGCTAGTAAATCTATAAAATGTGTAATCTAATCAAGTGAAAATGCAATGGGGTAAATTTTGTTATGAAATAGAATGTTTTTTTGATCTAATACAAGTGGAATCACCTTGATTTAAGCTCATTAGCATGCTCTAAAAATTAGCATAAATTTACTGCTAGTTGCCACAAAGGAGTTCCAGAAATCTAGATTTGGGGAATAGGAAGACTAATCCTAGTAGCTCAATGATTACTATGACCTTCTAAATATTTTCCAAGGATGAAATGATGCTTGTGATCCTTCAAAAGAAATTGCATCAACCAAATGCAGAAATAGAAAGAAATAAAAACAATAGATGCATGTGAATAAGAAGTGAAAAGAAGGAAAGAAAATGATACAGAAGTGCTCTGAGGCTCCTGGGATGGCCAAACCCAAGGAAAAATCAGATACCTATGGAGGATAACAAGATTTAGAATTTTAACATGACGCCAATATTCATTATTTTCATCAATACAACTACATCCCTAGAAGAAAATACAATGGATCTGTAGAAGTACGAGTTCTTTCCCCAAGAACACTAATGAAAATCTATCCCTAGAGGAAAATTTGACCTAGTACTTATATAAAATGATTAGGAATCATTCCCTATGATAGGAGGAATATTTCCCCACCACAATCCCTTGATTAGTGGATTTGGTTCCCAATACTAGGAATCTGCATTAAATGGTAGGGAACACATTCCTAGATTTTCTCAATCATTGGAGTTCCATAATATGTGCCATAATTCCATAATATCTTATTGATTTATTATTTAATATTGATCCTCTTGTAGTAGGGAACAAGTCCCTAAATTATCTCCTCCTCCAAATCTTCATAATCTGCCCAATATTCTCATAATATTATACAAAAATAAATAATATTATGCACAAATATGCAATTATTCATAAACCTTCCTAATGAATATATTAAAGTTAAAAATACATTAAATAATGAGAAAAGAGAGGTTTAACGAGTTTTAGGATGGTCATAGGCCTTATTTTTTGTTTAATTTAGAGGCATGGACCTTAATTTATGTTGAATTTAGAGGCCCATCAAGGACTTCTCCTTGGACATCTTCAATGGACAATTTGCAGCAAAGTGACCCATCTTGTGACAATGAAAGCATTTAACTTTTGTCATGTCCTTCTTCTTACCTCCATGATAAGAATCTGATTTGGAACGAGAAATTTTAACTTTCCCCTTCCTTGTCGTAATCACTAAAGCACAGTTCTCTTCATCATTAATCTTTGATGAAGAGCCATCCTTGGTGTTCCTCTTGATCTCATCCTACATCAAATCCGACCATAGTCATTCCCAATCTGGCAGCCTCTCCCAACCATTAACAAAGTCCTAATAACTGTGCCAACTCTTTGGGAGTCCAAGAAGAGAAACGCTCACCATATCCTCCCCAAAAACTATGATTCCAACACTTCCAAGTTTATCCCAACATTGAGTGAACTTGGTCAAGTAATTTGGAATCGTCTCGCCCCTCTCCATCTTGATTTTATGAAGTTTATCCTTTAGTGCCAACTTCCTTTTGATCATCGCTATTCTCATACAAGTCCATCAATGTTTTCCACATAGCATGTGGGGTTTCCATGCCATGGAGACTCGAGACAATGTGGTCTCGAACTCCCTCAAGGATTATCTACCTTTCCTTCACCACACATTTCGTCCATTCGACAAAGTTTTGTGCATCCGTAGCTGCTAGTTTGGGGACTTCTTGATCAATGAATTCCTTCAAGCCATTATCTTCTAGCATAGCCTGCATCCTGTGCCTCCGGGCTATAAAATTTGAGTTTCCTTCCAAGTCATACTCAAGCCTCAACCTATGGAATGCCATATGTTGATCCTAAAGTATGGATGTAAATTTGACATTCACCTGTAACCCAGAAACTCAAAACATTGAAATCTCCTCTAGGGAGTTGAGTTTAAACCAACGATATCTCCCTCATCTGAACTCTGATTTGACCATTTTTTTTTTTTTATTTGGGTATCTTTTCCAATGAATCCAAATCTGCAATTTTTTTTTGCAATTTTTTTACATAAATTCTTAGAAATTATTTCCAAACTCTCAGCCCAAAAAACAATCTTGCTCTGATACCATGTAGAAAAACCTACAGATTCACAAGCTCATGTAATATAATAAAACAATAGACAAGAATCTACTTCTACTCTGTACAACAGAAGCCCATAATTTTGAGCAAACAATAATCAATAGAGGAAGAGAATCAAAGGCACATAACACAATAAATATCTGGGGAAAGCCATAGCTCAAAACCCCACTATCTGTTTTGTATTAATCCATAAAATCAAGATGAAATTACAATGCTTGTTCTCTCTAGAAAAATCCCAGCACTTAGCAAATTCAATCTCCAACTCATAAGAAATCTTAAGGCCAAAGCTTATCCAATTCACAATTTCTCCAAGTCTTTATTCCAATGTGTAATTCCTATGGAGAATAAATTTTGTTTAAAGGGAAATAAAGCCTCTAAAAATAATGCAATCCGTCAAGGATAAGTTCCTAATTGCATGCACTATCAGTGCAACTCAAAAAAATCTAAAACAAATAGTACATTGTCCCTGCACTCTAGTCTCAACTTGGTCTTTCTCATAATCAACATAAATGAGTTTCTGATGGTGGAATCTTCAGTTAACTAGAGTAGCACTAACTAGGTCATTAGTGTCCCAACTGACTGTTTACTCACTATTAGTTCCTGAAACTGATTGGAACTAATTTAACTAGACTTAACTCAATAAACTAAGTTAACTAATTACAACTCATCCTTAACTCCTATAAGTTAGGGAAAATATATACATGTCTTCTAAAAGAGTTCCAATTCGAATTTCCTATATTAATTAAGTTAATTTAACTTTCCCGAATGTGGGTGTATAGAAGGGTGTTAAATATGACGGGACAGGTGGGCAGATGGGGCGAGACCTGCCTACCCAGGACAAGCTGAATAATTGGCTTTTGATCAACGAATCTCTACATTTGAGAAGCATAGGGTTTATTGGCATTGTTTTAAGTGGTTCCGGATATCATAACTTGTCCTCTGCTCTGGTTCATGCCTTAGCATGCTCCAGCATGCCTCAGACTTTGGCTCTATTAAATGCAATAGTAATGGCAGATCGCAGATCGATAACCAGCAATATGCAATTGCAATCAGATCGCATCGCAATATCGGTGGATTGCAGAATGGGGAGACCAAAGGGCAAGGCCTCAACTTATAGTGATATCCAATTGTGATCAGATCGCGTCGCAATATCACATCAGTAGAAACCAAGGGGTGGAACCTTCACACTTTCACATGTGTGATGTGATGACGTGGACTCGACGGCGGATCGCAGAATGGGGAGACTAAAGGGCAAGGCCTTCACTTATAGCGATATGTGATTGCGATCAGATCGCATCGCAATATCGCATCGGCGGAAACCAAGGGGTGGAGCCTTCACACTTTCACGTGAACGATGCGATGATGTGGACCCAACGGTGGATCGTAGAATGGGGAGACCTAAGGGCAAGGCCTTTACTTATAGCGATATGTGACTGTGATTAGATCGCATCGCAATATCGCATTAGCGGAATCCAAGGAGCGGAAACCAAGGGATGGAGAATATGCAGGGGCTGCCTGATGATAGTTCGAGGCCAGCTATGGCTGCCCAGGTGTTCATTATCTGGTCCTTTTTTTTTGCTAGTGTTGCTTGGGTTTTGGCTTCCTATCTGGACTAATTGTCAAGGAACCATCTTACTGTTTATTTTGTGGGATCTGGATTTAAGAATTGATAACATTTTTTAGGTTTCTGCTCTCACTGGAATGGTTTCCCCAATGTTGGGGCAGTCCAGATTTTGTTGATACTCTACGATACCTTGGTCGAGGCCTTGTCCTCTTTGTATATTTTTGTACATATTAATAGATTACTTTTACTTAGAAAAAAAAAAAAGTTAATTTAACTTAATTAATAATTTTCAAATTGCTATGAGGAAAGAATTTTATTTTAATTCATAGTTTAATTCAAGGACAAATTAAACTACAATTTCTTGTTGCCATTTCTCTTCAGAATGGGGGAACGTTTTGCTCCAAAGAATTGTTTCCCATAGCCTTGGTAATGGTGTAAGGACCATATCGGAGTGGTCTAAGCTTTTTATGGGCTCTTGTAAGGCATTATTTCAACAAATGCAACAAGACTTTGTCACCCACCTAAAACTTGTGTGGCACCCAATGTTGATCATGTTGCTGCTTGTACTTGCCATTTTCCACAATGGAGCAATGATATATCAGCCCGTTGGGTAGACATGATCTAGGAATCAGATCGAATGAATACTTGACCTGAGAGTGCAATGATACCCTTGTGGGTGAGAAGAATATGTCCATTTATTCTTTCATGACCATATCCACATGCTTCTTCTGTGTGGAGGAACCATTCCTAGGGGCCATGGATGTGGCTATGATCTTCCCCTTACTTTGAGAGTGAACCAGAAACAAAATAAATTTCCTAGTCTGGGAGATGATATTACTGCATTTCTTAGTAAAGATCAAAGAGGCGACGGTAGGTGGGGCTACCTCTGGTATCCTGTATAATGTATTACCCAAAGAAATAATCACAGAGTGAGGTCTAGAATCATATACAACATGTCACTTCCACAAGTATGGTTTTCCTAATAATACATCACAAATGTCGAGAGGAGAAACATCACACAATACCTCATCTGTGAAGGGCTTAATGTTTTAGGAAAGGTGGCACTATTGGCTCACTCAGAGATGTCGCCCTTGGCAAAGCCACCCGATGCTATATAGCTGCCGGTGTGGTATTGTTAGTAGGCCCAACCGCTTCCTGACCTCTGCTAAAATGAGGTTCTTTTGGCTGCTATTTTCGACAATTAATTGCCACTGTGAACCCTTCGCCCACATTTGTGAGTGGAAAAGATGCTCCCCATCCTCTGGATCTTTGAGCTCATTCTCTTGGATCTTGGTGGTGGAAACAATGGTGTTGGGCTTCGTATTAATATCTTCTTCCCTTTTTCATTCCTCTTATCAGGTTCTAACTCAGGGTTGGAACATGCATCTGATTCTGAAGCCTTCAACTTAGCCATTAGTGACTTCTTGGTCTGACACTCACTTGTGTTGTGAGTGGGGCTCTTATGGAACTTACACCACTTTCTTGTGTCCTTATTTGACTTCGTGGTGGTGTTATTTTCTTGCAACTTCGATGGGTTATCTTCAGTCACCCACCTTGGCTTTTTCCATTGTTATTTGGATTCATAGATCCAAAGTCTCACTTGTTTTGTTTAAACTTCTACTCGATCTTAACAGTGTATCGGTACGTCATGCCAATCGAGGAGATGTCCAAGAACTCCATCTCGTCATGGATGTACCTGTGTAGGCAGTCGTGGTATTTGAGTACCAAATGCTGCTCCTAATCCTTCATGCCCAACTTTGTGTGAAGGGTATGAAAAATAATGTCAACTCTGGCACATCTTGGTCCCTTCCATGTCACAATGTGGTCCACTTTATGTATTTATCCTCATAGCTTCTAACAGGGTAGTACTGCTCCTTGATGGCATCCCAGAATGAATTCCAAGTGGGTGTGGCTGAAAAAAATGAGGTTGTACTTTCATCCTTTTGCTCTCAGTAGGTTTCCTAACAGTCCTTAATGTGGGGGGTGGCTTTGAGAAGTGCAAAAGTGATCTCTTCCCAGCTGGAAAAATCATAAATAGAAAAATATCCTTCTACTATATTTAACCATTTATCTATGGCATCCGCATCTATTTGACCCTCAAATATGGGAATGTCAAAATTAACTTCTACCTTAAAGGGTGTGGCACTTCCAGAGTAGCTGTTGGAAGTAGATGTGTCGCCCCTGGGTAGTCCCTGAAGGCTCTGGGCAAAGTTGTCCATCATTGCATTCCTTTATTGCTAGAGGGCTTCTTCGAGCAAGATTTTGATAGGATCCTCTGCCCCGTCGTCTTTCTTTTCATCCACCATGGGAGGCCGTCGGGATTTGCGAGGTTGATCTTGCAAAGGTTCAACCAAATCGAGTCTTAACACCTTATATCCCAACCTCGTTAGAGACATGCGAAGAAAAACAGAGAAAGAGTAGATTGCTCTGATACCATTGATCCAGATTTAAACAAGAATGATACAACTTACATATATAATCATAAACACAGAGATGCAACAGAAAAACACTTCATTTCATTAATAGAAAAATATTTAACTATGCTCACAAACAGAAATGGTGATAATATAGCTCGAGCGATGGTACCTTATCTCTGAGAAGAGATGTGGTGGGTACATGCCTCTGAAATGAGTTACAATGAGGCTCAAGGGCCTTTTATTATTGAAGAATAAGATAAAACCCTAAAAAACCAAAACCCTAATCCAAGGAGACGTAATGCCAAGAGTTTATGGGCCCCGTTGGGGTTAGTTGGGTAGCCAACTTCCCAAGGTCGTAACTTGGTCACATTATCTATGTTTGATGTGCCTGATACCTCATTGGAAATATCTCTCCAAGGACTACAACTGAAAACGTGATTTCAATGAAATTTCCAAATGAATATTTCCAAGAAAACGTAGTTTAGGGCCTCAAGATGGCTCTGAAAGTTTAGGACCCAAAAAACTGCCAAAATAGTAAATTGTGCTACAATTAAGGAAATTGAAAAAAAAAACTAACATACCAATGGTAGGGGGTCCAAGTGGAATAGGTGGGTGGCCACCAATATCCACCTATATCATAGACATTGAGCTAAAAAACCTAACTTAATATGGAGATATTCATGTTCAAGCCTATATTATTCATCATGAAAGGAAAATAACTTCAAGAAATAAAATAAAATAGAGAAACAAGCTTACAGAAGAATGAATAAATGCTCCATTTCCCAGTGAAATCTTTCAAAAATACACCTGTGAGAAAGCTCCTTGAAGAGAATGGTTTCCTTGGCTTCCTCATTAGGAAGGTTCTTACCATTTCTTGATTGTGTGGCTTGGCTCAAATTCTCTTCTTTGTAGCTAAAAGTGATGGTGAATGATAGTTTCAAAAACCACAATGGGTGGCTGGGTGGTTTAGAGAAATTTCAGTAGCACTTCATTACATTCAATAGGGGGTATTGAAAATGGATGAAACCTCTTGAATTAAAAGAAAAATAGTGGTTATCTTTGACAGGGTCATGATAACAAAATATGGTTATTTGACTGACTTAATTTTAACCATTACTTTTAGGGGTTTTTCTTATAGATAATTTCAAGAGGAAAAAGTCAAATAACAATTTTATGACTTTCTGAAATAAAAATAACTTTTGGAAAAGTGGTTTGATAAGTTATAATAGTAGAAAATAGTGTAAAATTAGGCTTTAAGGAAAAAGTCATAAAAGTGTCATGGCTTTATGAAAAGAAAATAACTTTGGGAAAAGTGATTCCTTAAGTTATAATAGTGGAAAATGGCGTAAAAGTAGGTTTCATCATGGGATACCTATATTATCAATGTTGTATTTCAATAAACTTAGAATTTTGGCTTAGATGATCAACTTTAAGGTGACAAAAACTCCCAGAGACACTTTCATGGGTAGTTTTAAACCATCGCCCCCCAAAATTTCCTTTTAGGAAGATTTTCAACATCTCCCATAATAATGTTTGTATATATATATTTTGGTCCCCTTCATGATTTACTTCCCTAATGTATTTCATCATATCAAGGGCAATAACTATTTTTATATCATTCTTATAGCATATTTGTTTCGAATAGCATTTTTTTACTTTCATTGTTTATTTTCCCGTACACCGTCTATTTTGACACATGTGCATTGATATAATTCTTTATTTCAATTGCAACTACATATATGTTTCAAGAAACTAATACCTAGATTTAGGGCTTAATTTCACATCATTTTGACTCATGATAGCAAAGTTTTAAAGGTCACATATACGAAGGCATGAAGACTTCCTACTTAAAGGTGCATAACCACTAGAGGGAAACTTCAAGTTGTTGGGAAAGAATAAGAACATTATCGTAAATCATTTTGTCAAATATTTGTAGAAGTATTGTTTAACTTTTATTAGCAATGTAAAGTAAGCCATGACATAAATTGGTTTATATCCCCTTCACATGATTCATAGCACTTTCATATTAAAAAATATTAGGTTATTTTCTCAATAAGGACAAAATGGTGCACTCCATGTCATTAAAAATAGGTAGTGAAGACTCGAGATGTTTAAGTAGGATCGATACCATTTGGTGCACTTCCTATGCTTTTAAACTTAGGGTTCTTGACTGGAATTTTGTGTTTAAAGGACTAATAGTTATAAAATAGAATTCATACAAACCTAATCATATGCTTCATATATCTATCCAATAGCAATAACGGCTATTATATGCATATTTTTAAATTCATGTTTATTAAACAACACTTTCAAGAAATCTTATGTAGGCTTACACAGGAAAGAATGTAGATATTTGTAGCCCCAAGGGTTATCTCAATCAATTGAACCATCTACCAAATGCATGTTGTTTATAGGGAGGCCATAAGTCACTAGTTAAATGTGATTGAGTGCCTCAAGTTTTCTAACCTCTATTATGGTTAAAGGTCAAGTCGCACTCCATCCACTGAAAATTCATCTTCCAAGCATTCTTTGAGGTTGCATAAGTCTAAATTTTTAAAGACATTTTTCCTTATTGTGCCTAATCAATACTCAATTATAACACCACAACTCTTCACTCCTCAAATAGAGTGTCATTTCTTTTAGGTAATACTATTGTTTCTCCAATATTTGCTCTATTTGGGATTTTCTATTAACTAAACTAATCATCATTGATTTCAAGTTGTAGATATTTTTTTTAATGGTTCCTTGTATGATTTTACAAATCGTCCTTTAATATTTAGGAGAGTATCATAGTAAATTATTTTTCTAACAACTAGAAATTTAACCTTTTAACATTTAATTGAGTAAATCGTTTTATCTTCTATCCTAATCTCTTACAATTTTTTGTGATTTTTGTTTGATTTCTATTTAAGCTTCTATTTATAAGATTATTTGTATCTTTTATTCTAAAATATGGATTAAACTCTTTTGGATTTGGTCTTTTGACAACTTAAATCCTTTTTTCGATGTCATATACCAAGTAAACCCTTTATTCCTTAAAGATCTATCAATGTGATCCAAATGCTTTTCCTCATCGATTGTACCTTTAGATTACCATATGTTTTCCAATAAAACCCATTAACTCTTAGGATCAACCCCCCAACCAAACCTCATATACAAAGATGGTTATTAACAAGCTATGATCATTACAAATTGTTACATGACTACTTATACTTGGTGGTGTTGAAATTACTACATAGTTTACATGTATTTATATATATGGTACCCTTTTTCCTTTCATCTTCTTTTCCCACTTATACTTTCATTGTGTCATCCAATTCATTCAAGTTTCCATGGTACTTTGCATTGACCATATCAAGGAAGTTGCTCCTCAAATTATTGCTTTACTATTTATTTCTTTGATATTCTGGTCATAGTTATCTAAAACCATTTCCCCATGCTCAATCAAATTAAACATGGCAGGTACTTCCCATTAAATTCTTTACCTCTAGCACTATTTGTTCTTCTCTGTCATTGTTGTGTACTCTTAGCTTTATATTGAGTGAGGGTGGTAAGATCATGAATCTATTGGTTATGTGATTGAAATATACATCTATATATAAATTAAGGATGTATTAGGTTCCATGTGTAACCTATTCCAGAGAGTATTGAACATATATTTTTAGCAAGCTTCATTGGGAACATATTTTGACCTTGTTTGTGTTGTTGGTACATTTAAGCCAAATATCCCTCTTTTCTATCTATCTGCATCCCTCATTTGAATTATATCTGAGCCAAGTGTAGATGTTTCTTGTTCAAAATCACACATTAGTGCTTCTATTTCATCTAATCAAAGGATAGGAATCAATAATAAACTTCATCTACAATATCAAATCATTCTTACAAATTATGTTCTCAATTGATTATTGTCCTAATTTTTCTCCACTAATTGGATCCATATAGTTCACTGAGTGGCCATTCTAATATAAGATTACATTTTCTTCACTCTCTCTGTTCATTTATCTTTCTTGATATTCTATAAAGTTCTAGTTTATATTGCTTTGATATTTCTTCTCATCTTGTCAGTGATTTTTCATCTATCAAGGAATCTTTTCGAATCACTTCCTTCTTGGGCTCATTCCTACTGCTCATAGCGTTTGAATGCCAACACAAGAGATAAAAGACACAACAAATCATACGAATACAAATAGAATAATCGAAAGTAATCCACTTAACAGATCAAGGAGCATTAAGATAAATGATGCATTAACACATACATTTATGGAAAGTGAACTAGCAGTTGTATATATTAATAGAATAAAGGAGGAAGCATACAATCAAGCCTTGATGCCAATAAGCTCTCCTTGACTGAATGTCCAAGTCCAAGCTCAAGCTCTCCAAGCACTCCATATCCAAGCAAAATGAGTAGCATGTAGGCACTATCTTAGCATAAGGGTGCAAATAGCCAAAGACCAACCATTTGGTAATGGGAAAAGATGAATATATAGGCATGGAAAGGGAGTTAGGATCTCTCCAAATATAGGACAAGGCCCTCATCTCAAGGAGGTAGTTCATAGGGATAATACCAAAGGGCCAAGTTTAGAGAACTCAACCTCATCCAAATCGACCAACCTCCAACTCATCGTTATGGAAGCCTCTATACCACGAAGCTTCTTGTCCTCTTTGGGAAAATTTTCCTTTTAAGGATCATCAAGAGTATCCAAGCCAAACGCGTGCTAGCAGTGCAAGGCTAGTGAAGTGAAACTAGTGATCATCACGGGTTGACAATATCAGGGGAGCGATGATCCTCAAATTAGGGTTTTAGAGCTCTTTTCTTCAAGCCCAGGAGCTCAAGGAATTTTTCCATCAATGTTTTAGGGAGGATCTGAGCCACATATCAGGATGAGTACACTGCACGATTGCCAGGTTTTGAGCACTTCAAGGTATATCACAAGGATGTGCGGGAGGTGTGAAAAGATATTATGTAACATATGTCCCCTAAAGCATGAAGGCAGAACATGTAGTGATGGCTGAGATGCTTTACAAACTTTTGCAAAGATGAGAACAAACACTGTCGGGAGACCTGCAAATCAAGGGTGCATATACATATACATATCTGATATCAAAACATGAATCCATGGTATGGACACAGCCATCCGAATAGTAAGGACTATGAAAAAGATCCACGAAATGGCCGCAACCATTTGAATGAGAAGGATCATCTGCAAATCTAAGATCCTAGGTATGGACACAACCACTTGATATAGAAGGATCATCATAAATGTAAAGTCCCACGATATGGTCACAGCCATCCGTATAGAAGAAATATGTGTACAATCATGAACAATACATAGCTCCATGCAACCCGAGTCATATCAAATAAAACTCGGGTCTTTTACTCCATCCTAACCCGATCAATGTACAAATTCTAACATGCAAATAAATGTGTAGAAGTCGAACATGCTAGAAAACCACCTAGTTACCATCCAATGATGTGGACCGTTAACAGGTACGAGAGGAACCAACAATAATGAAAATGGGCCTCAAGGTACAAAAATACAATCCATGAATGTGAAAATGAAGCTGAATTCAAACACTCGTGGAATCATCTGATCGAAGGCCAATGATGAAAACATGTCATCATATGTGAAGAAATTGTCATTAAGGCATGCAAGCTCGAAGGTACTGAAAGGGAGTCTCTAAATCATTTTCCAGGATCATGAGCTGAAGTCGACAAGAAGTGACCCATCAAAGGAGGGCCATGATGATTTCCCCATCATAGACACGAAACAAGGAATAAAGTGGAATGAATGAATAGGATCCAAGACTGTAGGAAACGGTTAGACAATGTATAGGTAAATTAACTGTAGATAAGACTTCTCTTGAACATCGGTGACAAGACTCTGGAGTATGGAAGAATTTGACTCAACATAAGACCAAAGGTCATGATAACGAAATGGAGTAGTCAGATGAGAGGCAAAATGGATCACCCAAACCCAAAAGGACAAGTGATTGAGTGAGGATATCCCAAACCTAACACGAGAAACAAATGAGTGTCATGTTTAAAAGCAACATGCTGCCTTGTTATAGACATTTTGGGCACTGCAACCCCAATCATACATGTCCATAAACCAAGGTCTCCTAAGTCCCTAAAAGTGTTGCTTCATGCCCTAAAGGAACAAGGTCAGCTAATTACATAATTTCCTGGAAGTTATCTACAGAAAACTGCTCAGAACTTGTCAAAAATGGACCATACAGACTGCCCAGTGCAGAGGGTACGATGCATCTCACCCGTTCAGTATAAAGGGTGCAATGCATACTAGAAAGCCCTTCTGTAGGGTGCAATGGGCGAAAGTAGACAAATGGCAGAGACAATTTGCAAGGTGGATCATCATGGAATCTTCCATAAACTTCTCCTATGACACTTGCCTCTCTGAATTCGCCCAGGGATGAGTAAGAGACCATCAATCTCCAAATGGAATCAAGAACTATAAGAGAGAAGACACTAATCAAAATCCCAGAAGCTGACTCACCCCCCTGCAATCATCTATATATGGATCCCTCATCACAGAGATCTAGAGGCTGGAATCTGGTATCTTGTAAGGAAGTGTTGTTGGTTTCCTGGTGCAACGTCATAGTGTTGGGCGATATAAGATTTACATGAGGTGAAGAAGGGTTTTCATGCCGAGAGGATGACACTGGGTCAGAACAATTGGTTGTAATCCTCTTTTCTATTCTTGATATTAATAAAGCTATTCAAGTTTTCTTCCACATTCTTGTATGTTTGATGATATATACATTTGTGTGGCCAATACATATCTGGCCCTGTATTGCTTATGATTGTAGATCTCTGTTCTTCGATAGTATTATGTTGCTTTGATTCCACAGGCGCTCTTTGATGCTGGGTAGACGAAAGAGGAGTGACAAAGATCTGTCAGAAGGGAGAGGAACTAAGCAAGGAACCAAGCACAAGACTGAGGTTGGTGTCCTTTGTTCCCCTCTTATCTACTTCTCATAAAGGAAAGCTATAGTATTTTTAGTTTGTTTGTTTCTAAGATAGCTACCAGTCTTAGTGGGACTAGCAGCTTCGAGTGGACACTAGATTTCCCGATAACAAAATGGCGACTCCACTGGGGAGTGAATAGATTGTTTGCTTGTCTATATTTGTTTGTTTTATAAACTTATAGACGGAGCCTGAAGTCAAGCCACCTAGCCTTCAAACTGCATTTGCTATGCAAGTGCAAAGTAGATCAATGTTGCTTCAGTCTATCTCCGGGTTTTGTTTATAAATTGAACAATCGATCTGCAAAATTTCTGATTTCCCTAGTGGTGGCTCTTGTAACCTCATTAGATCAGCCCCTGTGATTTATATTTACTGAACATCACTTGCTCAGCCTAAATCCTTGAACTGAGCTGCAAATTGTGACCAAAGACCAAGTAAAAGTCTTGCACTGGTACCCTCACACCCTCTCTTCAAGGAAGTCTGTATGCATCACACCTCCCGTGTGCAGTAGGTGGGATGCATACTGGATTCCCTGTGTAACAAGTGTGATGGTCAGAAAAGGTTAGTTTTGCCTTCAGACTTTGGTTTTTATTCACTCCCTTCAGCTCTATTCAGGAGTTTTGTTGTCTGTGATCAATATACCACTGTGGAAACCCCCTTCCTTTCAATCATTCTACCTACATTGTGCAAAGAACTGTAATTTTTTTTTATGTATTGTGCGCCATTTTCAGTTCTCTTTTACAAAGAAGTAGCATAATCAGACTGTCGTTTCTTGATTTGGAAGTGTCGCAAGTGTCGTTTCAGTCATAGAAGAGAATCCTATTGTTCTTGATGGTCGCTTATATTGTTACTCTTGTATTTGATTTGAATTAGTAGTTTTTCAAGTGTTGAAAACAATTTTCAATTCGAAATTGCAAAGTGTCGTTGTTATATTCCTTTCGTTTTGAAGAGAAATTTGTTAGTATTGTCACTTTGAAAAGATAATTCAAATTTGTACTTAGCATTCTTCTTGTCATTCACACATTAAGAAGGCTGAAAACAAATACATACATGTGCATTTCCATTTAGACTGCTTATTGATTTAATTTAGGACAGTGCATATAGTGTGTGCTCTATGCTCTATGTTGAAAGAACCTCATTTCTCTTTCCTTAGTAGCTAGGATTTTCATTGCAAAAGAAGATTAAACGATTGTTTATCATCTTAGATTGCATTTTAGGAATTATATATCTACATCACATGGTGAACCTGAAAGGTAAATTTCTTAAGCAAGATCAACTGTAAAATAAATTCAATGAACATAAAAACGCTTTGGAACCTAACACACAACATTTAGAAGTCTAGGCTAGAGATGTATTCTGGCGTCGTAAAGCCTGGTAACTATCGCTTTCTTTGTTGGTTGGGTGATTCCTCCTCTTTGAGATGGCAAGTGCTAGTACAGACTTGTGCTCCCACTTACTATCGAGTATATATTGGGAGACCACAATAGGCTATATCCTTTATCCTTAGGAAGTCGTGTTTGCCACCCTATCGATTGCAATGCACTGAACACAGTATTCGAGAAGATTGACTGACGTACCATAAAAAGTATTCTGTAGTTTTTCGATTGGTTTGGTAATCCCTCTGTCTAGATTTCCAGAGTAGTCTCTTTCGTTCCTTTTCAGACTCCTTAAAAGAAAAGGTCCATCTGAGCACTTGTCACTTCAGGCTCATTAAAAATCGAAGGCGACTAGAGTCATATTTTGTTTTTTCTCGACTCTTAAAAATTGAAAAAAAAAGTTGTGTCAAAGCGTCTAAAATTTATTTTAATCGGAATAACATCATAAATTCCCTCGTTGGTCTTAGGTTGAGGAAAATGAAGTCCACCAACCAAGGATTTCTCCTCGGAGGAAATCCTAGTCCTTTCTCTTCTTGGGGAGATGTTGGTGCACCCCATATGGCCACATTGTCACTTCCAGGGTTGACGATTGGTTTGCCCGTATGGCTCTTCTCTACCTCTTTCATTTAGAATACCGTAATTCCTGAGCAGTCAAGTCAGCAACTAGATGATACTAGAGTTACCCCCCAACCTTCTACTTCATCTGTTTCTCCCTCCCCTCCTTCCTCTTCACTTGATGAAGCTGGTAAAGCTAAAGATCAACTAGCTAAGAAGAAGAAGAAGTGGAAAGAGAAAAAAGAAAAGAAGAAGAAAGAACCAAAAGAGAAAAGGGGCAACCGTGCATCGTCTAGCGAAAATCCACACACTGCACCATCCAAGCCTAAATCTCCATGTGTCATTTGCAAAGGAGAACACTATCATCGAGATTGTCCTTGCATCCCTCGGATCTTAAGGGACTGGTCTCCTTGTTTGCACAATCCAGTATCATCAAACTCCAATCTTGTTGAGAGTACACCATCAACTAGTGAAAGAAAAGTATCTAGACAGAAAATGAAATGTAAATTTCCTTGTAAACTGTGTGAAGGCGATCACGTCATCCATCGTTGTCCCTTCCTAGATGAAGCTAAAAGAGTTTTGGATAACCGTCTGGCTTCACCGCTACGGCTTCCTCCTGGATGTAAGAAACTCTTGCTGAGTCCATCACTGGTTGAAAATTCCACTGACATGCCATTATGGTCAGTCAAAGCATTTATCGTTGAAGATAAACCCTCTGAATCCACACCAGAAAAAAGTCAAAAGGTTGAGGTGGCAGTTGACCCGGTCTTGCCTTCAGAAGGTCCGTCTTTAGATGATACAGTCACTGAAGAGAATGG
Organism: Pinus taeda; assembly: GCA_000404065.3. Classification (NCBI taxonomy): domain Eukaryota; kingdom Viridiplantae; phylum Streptophyta; class Pinopsida; order Pinales; family Pinaceae; genus Pinus; species Pinus taeda. The sequence goes on from APFE031220553.1 coordinate 22,474, forward strand.
GAACGACATCGTTCAAATTATTTTCATAAACACAGACTCCGATGAACATGGGGGCAATCTACCCGTTCCTTTACCGCAGGAAGGAAGTTCATCAGAGTCATATCCAGCCGTTTATTCGATCCCACCTCCAAGCAACCTAGTAGTTTCCTTCGATTGGAATCTACTAGGCAGACCCCATTTACCAGCTAGTGTACCATTCCGAATCATTGTACAAGCTTACATAATGGTCATGGCCGGTACCATCATAGATGAAGGGGCTTCTATGAGTATCCTTTCCTCGACTACTTGGAAAGTGCTTGGTTCACCATCGCTTCTGCCTGAGATGAGAAATCAGACAGGCTTCGACAAAGGAACCAGTCGACCGTTAGGGATCCTTCCCAATGTGCCCATAACGTTGAGAAGGAAAACCGTTTATATGAATGTAATGGTAGTCCAAGGACCTCTAGATTATAATCTACTCCTTGGGCACGACTAGATTTATAGCATGGGAGCCATTGTCTCCTCACTCTTTAGAGTAATGTGTTTTCCGCATGAAGGCCGAGTGGTCCAGCTCGTAGACCAGCTTTCGTTCCCCGGCTCACACATAGCTATAGTCAAATGCCATCCCTAAATGGTCTTTTCATGCAAGGAATGTCTCATAAATCTCCAGTCCGTCCACCTAAAGAGCGCGAGTAATTCAGGAGGACATGACTGAAACCCAAGGGGCATGCACCCTGGCCTGCTCCAGCAGGGAAACTCTAGGTATAGAGTAGGTTTCCACAAAGGAAAATGACTGGTCCGGCACCCATCCGTATAGGAAAAGGAGATTAGACCAGAATAAGATTCCCTTGTCAAGGTTAGGTGGTTGGAGTTAGAATCACCTTTGTCCAGAGGGACTAAGCTAGGAAGTGTTTCTATCTGCTATGTGGATGGAAACTATCTTGCATATGCGAGAAATTCTAAATGGTAGCCAGGATATTTTTCACTATACCTAGGGGCATGCAAACCTTTTTGCATGCAAGCGAAGAGTGACCATTTATTTTCTTAGTTTGTAGATTCTCAAACCCTTTAAACTTGTAGGATTGGTCATTCCTAACTTGCATAGAGAAAGGATGCGGGGAAAGGTGCAAGCTACATAAAAAACAGAATCTATAGAAGAGATATCCTTATTATATGACTGGCACGAGCAGTTTTATGTGAAGTTCAAGCTCGTTAAAAATTAAACCTAAGAAATGGGCAAATGTTTCCCCCAGAGTTTAAGCTCATTAAAAATGAACCAATTTCTGGTAAATAACCATTGTGAATGCATTAATATCAGCTTTTAAACCTTGGTCATGTTCTCATCATCACCTCCACTCTGTTCTAGCCGATCATACGCCTCCATTTGATTGTTTAACCTTTTGAGGAATAGTTGTGATGAGTGATCTTGCAAGCCATCCTTGTGACATTGAAGTGATTGGAAAATTCCAAACCTTACCTGGAATCAGCTGCTACCCGAAATTATCACTCGTTCCTAAAAAAACAAGTCTCCTTTAAGCTCTTTTCAGCTGACTCGTAAAATATGAAAAGATTGTCGAGCGATTGGCCTCTCCAGCTTGTTAAAGCAATCAGAAGTGCTATCCATCCTCTATATTTTAATCTTGTTGGGCCTGAGGGATTATTACATAAAAATATCGAGCACTTATCTTGTTCAGCTCGTTAAAACTATTGAAAATTCATTCCTTTTGTATTATTTTACACTTTTTCAGACTTAAGGGATTATATGACGAAAAAGAATCATTGGAGTTTCCTTTCTGTCCCTTTTTAGACTCTCTAAAATTGAAAAAGGACTGAGTTATCATTGTTGTTAAACTCATTAAAATCAATAGCGACAAACTTGTCCAAATGGACGAGAATGAGTTTCATTGTCGCTAGGCTCATTAAAACATAGCAACAGGTTCGCCCGAAGGGTGGATTATAGAACAAGCATATGTTATCCTCCTCAAGCTTTGATAAAAATAAAGAGGTACTGGTCAGCAATGACTGGGGAAAAATTGGGAAGAAAACTTGAAGAAACTTTAATGGTAGCAAGTCGCCTTGAACATGACACTTTCACTCCACGTCCGAGTCGGGCTGGGTTATTCCATTCACCAGTCATATCACCATTGGTCCGTCACACCATCCATCTTTGGGGTTAACGCTACCAATCCATTTTCAGTGTCGCCAGTATGTTCAAGAGAAGTCGCTCAGAGAATTCACCTGTGTCCCATCCACTGCAATACATTCACTCTCCATTCTTTCATGACCGCCACCCTGAACCTTGTATCATCAGATTGTTTTCACCTCCAAAATCATTTGCCCCGCTCCGTGTCTTAGATGTGGGATTCATTAAGGCCCTCCTACGACAGGTCGCTTCTTGTTGACATCAGCTCATTATCCAAGAAGTCGACCTAGGAACAACCCTTTAAGTACTTTGAAGCTTGCATGCCTCAATGGCAAGTTTCTCACTTCCGGCGACAGGTTTACATCAATGGCCTTCAATCGAAAGATTTTGTGTGGTGTTTGACACCAAGTCCCTTTTTCACACCACGCGAATTGTACTACAGTACCTTGAGGGTCATCATCATTATCAGTGATTCCTCTCGCACCTGTTAACAGCTTACATCACTGGCTGGTAATCATGTGATGTCTTTTCATGTTTGACTCCAAAACATTCTTCACATGGATCGACTTATACTCTGAGTGAAGATTGAATGAGTTTGAAGACCCCAGATCTAGTTTCATCCATCCGGGCTGCGATATATTTAGGAATATAAAGACATCAAATGTACATCATTGCCGAATAGATGATCATTCGAATCAAAGGATGATGACTCCATCTGAATCATCAATCTACTACATAGACGGTTGTCTGTCCTATGTACATGAAAATGAATTTATAAAGCTGAGCATGGGAATGCTCGCCTTAGCTAGATCATGAAAAATATTATGAAGATAATGTATTGTATTGTATCTTATTACAGGTCGCCTTCCAACTCGAAAAAACTTCAGATCCTCATGATAAAGAATTTCACCTGACATCAAAAGATTAACGAACTCATGCTTTAGGGGGCAACTGTTATAGACATTTTTGGGCATTGCAACCCCAATCATACATGTCCATAAACCAAGGGCTCCTAAGTCCCTAAAAGTTTTGCTTCATGCCCTAAAGGAACAAGGTCAGCTAATTACATCATCTCCTGGAAGTTCTCCACAAAAAACTGCTCAGAACTGGTCAAAAATGGACCATACAAACTGCCTAGTGCAGAGGGTGCGATGCATATCACCTGCTCAGTGTAAAGGGTGTGATGCATACTGGAAATCCCTTCTGTAGTGTGCGATGGGCGAGAGTAGACAAATGGAAGAGAGAGTTGCAAGATGGATCATCATGGAATCTTCCATAAACTTATCCTATGACACTTGCCTCTCTGAATTCACCTAGGGATGAGTAAGAGACCATCAATCTCCAAGTAGAATCAAGAACTATTAGAGAGAAGACATAATCAAAATCCCAGAAGCTGACTCACCCCCCTGCAATCATCTATATATGGATCCCTCATCATAGAGATCCAAAGGTTGGAATCTAGTATCTTGTAAGGAAGTGTTGTTGGTTTCCTAGTGAAACATCATAGTGTTGGGTGATCTAAGCTTTTCATGAGGTGAAGAAGGGCTTTCATGCTGAGAGGATGAAATTGGGTCAGAACAATTGGTTGTAATCCTCTTTGCTATTCTTGATATTAATAAAGTTATTCAAGTTTTCTTCCACATTCTTGTATGTTTGATGATATATACATTTGTGTGGCCAATACATATCTGGTCCTGTATTGCTTATGATTGTAGATATCTGTTCTTCGATAGTATTATGCTGCTTTGATTCCACAGGTGCTCTTTGAAGCTGGGTAGACGAAAGAGGAGTGGCAAAGATCTGTCAGAAGAGAGAGGAACTAAGTAAGGAACCAAGCGCGGGACTGAGGTTGGTGTCCTTTGTTCCCCTCTTATCTACTTCTCATAAAGGAAAGCTATAGTAGTTTTAGTTTGTTTATTTCTAAGATATCTACCAGTCTTAGTGGGACTAGCAGCTCCGAGTGGACACTAGATTTCTCGATAACATGCCTATACAAGGGATGTTTCACTTTCATTTCCCCCCACTATTTATAATGAGTACCCCAATTATTTTTAATCAAAAGCTTTAAGGGGATAGCATATACTTGTCATATAAGTTCATTAATCCATCCTAGCTAGTTTTACAAATCCTAGGAAGGAGAAACTCGGTCTCGTCATGGTGACAAGTCTTTCGTCGTAAATATTTTTAATGAGTCCGATAGAAGCATAACTCGGTATCTTTTTCATATTTAGAGAGTTTGAAAAAAAGATGAAAAAGAAAACTCCATCATGTCCCTTTTCGTAATTTGTCCCTCAAACCCAAAAAGGTAGAAAACAATATTCGAGAGAACCTCTTGACCATGTTGACCAAGGTGCACCTTTTTCGTAAATAATCAATCTCATCCCGAAAAAGTAGTAAATGTATACTGAGATGACATCAATTCATTTAATTTAACAAGTTAGAAAAGCCAAGTACTCAGCGATATTTTTCATATTTTGAGAGTCAAAAAGAGCTTAAGATGAATCCAGGTGGGTTCCTTTTTCGTTTATTTTTAACGAGTCTGAAAAAAGAGATAAAACAAAAACTCGTTGAATCAATAAAAAATGATCACTGAATCCACCAAAAAAGACCTGTAACTGCACAAAGACAACCACACATCACTGGTATCGAGAAAAATAATAAAATATTGGAAAAAAATGAGTTTAAAACTTATAAATAGACCAAAATAAAAAACAATTTTACCATTTCACTTGGAATAACTTGGAGAGTGCATTTTACCCCATTTTCTTCGATTTTTCAGGCAAGTAGTGTGGGAGATCCAGGGCATCATTTCATGAACCATCAGTTGCAAGTAATATCTCTGTGTTTTCTCTTGCATTTCATTGTGTTTTCATGCTTTTTCATTGGGTTTTTGCTTTCCATAAGGGAGGATTTAAATTTTTTATAGTGGGAACAATCATCGCAGGTTTGCTCATCAGACTCGTGATGATCACCCCTGAGCCTGAAAGGCTCTTGCGATGGCATCATAGGTTTAATAAAAACATACACGATGGCTGCAGGGTGGAAAATTTGAAGAAAAACTTCCTCTTAGAGTGAAATTTTTGAGTTTTTACCCTTTGAAAAGCATCTAATCAATGTTTAATGGTTGTTTTCCAGGAGATTTTGACAATATGGTCATCGAATAGAAGGAGAGAGGCCATGAGGCAGAAGATCACCAGGGTGCCCAAGATCTGAAAGGCATGAATGCTTTGAGGAACTGTGGGCTACTGAAATTCTTTTAAACTACAAGACTCAAAACCCAAAACGAGTTGCTACAATACATGATTAATTTATGGGATGTTGATCGGGAGATATTCATTATTGGAGACCAAGAACTAGAACTAGAAGTAGTAGACATCTACTTCATTACTAGATTGTCTAGGAGAGCGGAAAGGGTTCAACTCTTCCGATATCATCCTAGAGGTGAGAGCACCAATGCCCTAATCAGGAGACATTCCCATGTGCAGAGATAATAGTGAGCAGGAAGTTAAAGATACTCGTTGTCAACAATCTTCCCCTAAGGACGATTCTACACACCATAGCACATATAGTAGGGTCACAGGATTTACACAAGATTTCAAAATCTCAATTCTAGTATGCGGTAGACTGCCTGACTCCAATAGTATTCAACTGGTGTGGTTGTTGGCCAATATGAAGAGGAAACTGACCAAACGTAAGCAAGGAAACCTGAAGTAGTTCGGCTTGGGTTTGATCTTGGTCACTTTCTTCTTGGAGCGAGTGCCCCTATTTTGGTATTAGTGGACAGAGGTGCCAGATCCTACTCCATAAGATCTGAGGTTGGTCAAATGGAGTGAACTCATGCCTCGTGGAGGAGGGGGTCAACAGATGCATTTCCCTTCATAGTTTTTAGTTGGTTGCATCGCCAGCTGATCATTGTGGATGACTATTCCTATGCAGGAACAGATTTCAAATGTGATCCAGATATACCTCTAACACCGGGTGAATAGTGGACTGATGTAGGTAAAACTTGTTTTTTGGATTTTTCAAGTTTTATGAGTTTTTTTTATTAAAGTGTGTCTAATATTTAACTTGTGATAAATGTGCAGATGTTGGACCAAAAAGGCCTCCTGGCATGTCACCAATAACACGACAAGTAGCACGTCAAATAGAAGATGCTCCATATGAGGAAGGAGCATATCCCATGGTGGAGATGGAATGCAATCTAGAAGTGATCACCTAAGTGATTCTAGAATACACGACTATAGATGACGTCCATTGCAATACCAAAGGCATACAGTAGGAGTGTCTGTGAGACTGTGTTGGTTATTAGGCTGAGTGATTAGAGCGGTCTCGTGTTATGGTGAGCATCATGTGGGCGAATAGACTTTCTAGTTGTTTTTGCACTGTTGTAGGCTTTGAAATCCATGTGTCTCAGAACACTATTTTTTGATATGTTGATGGAAAAAAAAATCTGACAAGTGCGATATATATATATATATTATATATATATATATATATATATATTATTCTATATATATATATATATATATATATATATATATATATATATATATATATATATAATATATAATATATACATATGCATGTTTTATTTTCTACTTATGTGTCCATGTACCATGATGATATGATCAGTTTTATAAATTACGCAAATTTCTATCAAGAACATAATTTGTTAATGCATCTGTTAATGTATTCAAGTTACATGGAGTGTGTTGATATGTGATAAAATCAAAATTTGTTTCTAGTAATCGAAGACATAGATACATACGTAGAACTTGTGGATTTCTTACTAAGTAATGATTATTCAATTGTAACACAATGCGTTGTGAATCTAATTTAACAAATAAATTCCTAATGCCAAGAGCAACTGCTTTTGATAACAGTTCAATGACTGCATTCTATGCAGAAATATTATTAGTTGTTTGTCCCAAGCAAATACTTTGTAAATCGATCAACTTGCCATCAGGGGCAAAAAGTGCCCAAGCTACGGAAGACAAGTTCTGTGTGCTGCGACAAGCACCATCAACAAAACCAACATAATGGTTTGACGACATCTGCAAACCAAGTGGAACACAAGATAAGGAAAAAACATGTCTGCAAAGCAAACAATCACACCGAAAAATCAAAACCGCACACCAATGAATTCACACACTAATGTACAAAATTAATTACATAAAACTCATGCATAATACTTTTTCAGATACAACCTATTGCGGGGTTGTTACAATGCATTACCTTCGTAGTCAACTAACTCATAGGCACCTTTTTGCAAGACATGTTTTACAATATATGGCCCATGCCACATAGGTTCGAACTTCCCAGCTCCCAACTTATCGTTGGCTTGATCATACAAGAGGACCAAGTCGCCTTCAGAAAAAAATGTGTGGAGAAACAGTTTGATCAAAATGGGCTTTAACTCATTCTTTCTATGCTTCGATCACCATCGCAATAAAGTAACCACTTCTCTTCAGGAAACGTATCAGGGAGTAGTTTGATAGCTAATTTCAACGAAGGAATTTCACACTCAATTGTGAGTGTCACCTCTAGACCATAGACCAACTGGAATGGAGTGAAACAAGTGGTTGTATTAGCCAAATTCTGGTAAACCCAAAGAGCTGAGAATAGAATGAGATGCCAATCATTTTTATGTTTCCCAATGGTTCGTAATTAAAACAATGTTAATTGCTTCAAATTGGCCATTGGCCTATGGATAGAAAGGAGGTGAGCTATTATGGCAAAAACCCAACTGAGCATTTAGATCTTCCATCATGTACTAATGAAAATGTGATCCATGATCAGTGACAATGCCTTGAGGGACACAAAAATGGTTTATGACATGGTTAAAGAGGAACTGAGCAGTAGTGATACCATCAGCATTATATGTAGGCATCGCCTTGACCCATTTATTGAAGTAGTCGATGGTGACGATGATATATCCATGCCCCCCAGCCAAGAGAGGGTTACATGTCATGAAATATATGCCCCATTTAGCAAATGTGCCAACAGTAATGACTGGGTGTAACGGTGCTGGCGGGGCTCGTTGTTTCTGGTTATAAATCTAACATTCATGGCACTTCTGAATGGTCAAAATATAATCCTTGAAGATAGAAGGCCATAAATAACTAGCGCAAATGATCTTATAAGCAATGACATAGCTTGACATGTGACCACCACATGCCCCAGAGTGGTAGTTATTCAAGGCTTGTTCAACCTCTTCAAGTGTTAGACATCTACAAAGAACAAAATCAACACTGACTCGGTATAAGTATCACCAATAATCTGATAAGGTTGAGACTGATGTCGAATGTGGCGTCATTCATCTCGAGACAACTCAGATCAGAAGGATTGGATATAAAGATAAACAATGATATCTCCACACCATGGTCAAGAGTGTTGATGAGAAAAAAAGTTTCATCAAGAATCTGCTCAGAAAAATCGGTGGAAGTGTTTGCGGAAGGAAGGGCGCAAATCAATTCGGAGAAAATGAGTGACTTCTTTGATTTGGCGGCCATAAACTCCAAATCAAACTCTTGGAGGGTAACAATCCATTTATATTATTTTCCCCCAAGCAATTGACAAGTCAAAATATAAGTAATGGGGTTTCAATCATAAATCACCATGGTCTTCCGTAGAAGAATGTAAAGACGAAATCATTGAACATCATGTATTGTTGCCAAGGCAAGTTTCTCAACATGAGCATATCAAGTTTTAGTGTTGATGAGATTTTGAATTAAATAATAAACCATGTGTTCATTACCATTTTCATCATCCTAGACCAATACCATAGCAATGGTAATGTCAGTTGCAGCCAAGTAGAGGAAATAATTGCGGTGATAGTAGGGGGGATGCAATAAAGGAGCACTGACAAGCATGTTCTTTATGGAATCGAAGGATTGTTGGAAACATCCCAAAGGAATGGGATCCCCTTTTTTAGAAAGCGAGTAAATCCCTTGGTGATTTCCACGTACTTAGGGACAAAGCGATGAAGAAAATTAGCCTTTCCTTGCAAACTTTGCAATTGATGCAGTGACGTAGGAGGGGGTAAATTTACAATAGCCTCAATTTTTAGAGGATCTATTCGGATACCTTCTTGGGACACAAAAAAACCTAAAATCCAACCAAATTCTATGTAGAAGACACACTTATGCAGATTAAGATGAATATTATAGTGTCGAAAAGGCAAAAACATGGCTAGAAGGTGGTCCAAATGGTCACGACGCTTAGCACAATGAGTTGGTAAGTCGTCTAGAGAAGGTTGAATAATGTGTCTAATATCATGAAAAGCATAGGACATTGCTCTTTGAAATGTGGAACTAATGTTTTTTAAGCCAAAAGGGAGATTCTTATAGGCAAAAGTCCCCCATGGATAGATGAAGGTCATCTTGTGTTGATCTGCAGGTAATATATTGATCTGGTTATAACCAGAAAAACCATCCATAAAAGAGAAAATTTCACTCTCATCACACTCATCAATGATTTGATCAATAAACAGAGTGGAACAGTTACCTTTCGAGCATGCACAATTAATGTTGCAGTAATCAACACAAAATTCTTTTTAGTAACAGGTACAATGTTAGAAACCCAATTTGTCAATGGCATAGGGTAGATAAAACCAGCTTTTAGAAGTTTTTCAACTTCTGCCTTAATAGAAGCAGCCTTCCTAGGATGCATGGGATGGAGTCATTAGTGAACGGGCTTCGCATTAGGATACGTGGGTATTTCATGCACCACAATAGTTGGATCAATACTAGCATTTCCTTATATGACCAAGCGAAGACATCATGAAATTGTTTGAAAAAATCGGTGTAAAATCTGATCTCATCAGGAGAACAGAAAGCCCCAATGTGAATTTTATCAACAATTCCAGGTTTAATGGAAATGTCGAGTGGCATGGTTGCAATAATATTTCCTATATTACCTTCAGACAAGACTCCGTGCACCAAAATAGGTGTTTGAAGGGGATGCATTGGGTTATGAGAAATGAAAGCTTCAAGATATGAAGGAATCTCACTTAGGCTCGGAAGAAACAAGGAATGATGATGAATATCATTCCAAGGAGTTTTTTCTAGAGACATAACCTCAAAAATACTCTCGTCAGTGGGGAATATATCATTCAAAGGATCTGGGGAATCCCAAGAACCAAGCTAAGTAGATTCCACATAGGTATCTAGATTCATACTAAGAACAACATGACTTTCTAAAGTAGCTACTGAAGCCGAGACAATTTCATGATAAGCGTGTTCCAACGGACTTAGCGACATGGCATCACCAAATGAATCAATCTAATCCAAGTACGGAATAATCCATGGATCTGTAGAAACAAAGATCATAATAATCGAGGTGACATGTGGAGGTGAGAGAGAAAAAGTTCCCATTAAAGCATAATCTTTGAAAAGATCTGCCCCCACACTCTCATATGGAATATTGGAATTTCCCACATATGGGACATTGTCATTCGAGGCACCAGGGGGTAAAAATAACAATTGGTCGACGATGATAATTTTTTCTTCATGCGGAAAACAAAGCACCCGAAATAAATAGGAAATCACACAAAAAATGGCATGCGTCCAACTTCGCCCAAGTAGAAGGTTGTAATTCATATTTGTGTCTACAACTTCCACTTCTAGCTTGACAGTCTTCCCTTTAAAAGTGATGGGAAAACTTGTTAGAATACCATAAGTATGGGAGCCTCTACCATCAAAGGCCTCCAATGTGTTCGGTGACTATTTAAGGGGTGGAGAGCCAATTGCTTTCCAACATGAAACAAGCATGATGCATGTGGAAGCACCTTCATCAATGACAATCTGATGGATCGTCTCTCCTTTTATAATAACTTGAATCAAAAAGGAAATCTAATGAGGAAGACGAGGAACATGGTTTTCAAGATCAAAGGTAATCAAACTATAATCAGCAGGATCAATGCCTCCTATAGTAAACAATAATGACTTCCACTGCTATTATCGAGAAATCTAGTGTCCACTCAGAGCTGTTAGTCTCACTAAGACTGGTAGATATCTTAGAAACAAACAAACTAAAACTACTTTTGCTTTCCTTTATGAGAAGTAGATAAGAGGGGAACAAAGGACACGGACCTCAGTCTTGCGCTTGGTCCCTTGCTTAGTTCCTCTCCCTTCTGACAGATCTTTGTCGCTCCTCTTTCGCCTACCCAGCTTCAAAGAGTACCTGTGAAATCAAAGCAGCATAATACTATCGAAGAACAAATATCTACAATCATAAGCAATACAGGACCAGATATGTATTGGCCACACAAATGCATATATCATTGAACGTACAAGAATGTGGATGAAAGCTTGAATAGCTTTATTAATATCAAGAATAGCAAAGAGGATTACAACCAATTGTTCTGACCTAGAATCATCCTCTTAGCATGAAAGCCCTTCTTCACCTCATGAAAATCTTAGATCACCCAACACTATGATGTTGCACCAGGAAACCAACAACACTTCCTTACAAGATACAAGATTCCAGCCTCTGGATCTCTGTGATGAGGGATCCATATATAGATGATTACAGGGGGGTGATTCAGCTTCTGGGATTTTGATTAGTGCCCTTTCTCTGATATTTCTTGATTCCACTTGGAAATTGATGATCTCTTACTCATCCTTGGGTGAATTTAGAGAGGCAAGTGTCACAGAAGAAGTTTCTGGAAGATTCCATGATGATCCACCTTGCAAACTGTCTCTGCCATTTGCCTAATCTCACCCATCGCACCCTACAGAAGGGCTTTCCAGTATGCATCGCACCCTTTACACTAAGCTGGTGAGATGCATCGCACCCTCTGCACTGGGCAGTCTGTATGGTCTAGTTTTGACCAGTTCTGAGCAATTTTCTGTGGAGAACTTCTGGGAGATGTTGTAATCAGCGAACCTTGTTCCTTTAGGGCATGAAGTAGCACTTTTAGGGACTTAGGAGCCCTTGGTTTATGGACATGTATGATTTGGGTTGCGGTGCCCAAAAATGTCTATAACAACTACATTGGACATGTTCAGATAACTTCCAAAGCAAACATCGCCGAAGGCACTTGAGCTAGATCTTAGACAATACTGTAATGTTGAGCAGCTCTAGCATTCGGATTATAGGATGATTTCTGAAGCACACCTTTGGGAGGTGGTCAGAGAATGGACTCATTATTAGGTAACTCAATATGGAGAGGACCAAAACTAGGTGGAGTAGAAGTAGAAGGTATATCAGTTGCTTCTTTCTCCACCCTCTTCTTTTGAGGGGTTTGATAATATTTTGATCGAGTAGCAATAGAGATAGGGAATGAACCCATCATCATGAAAACTTGAGAACCATATGAGGCAGAGAATTGCAGTTGGTCTAAGAACTGAGTCTACTGAGATGGAAATGGTTCTTTCAAAATGGTGGAATTCCCTTTTAATAAACGACTAACTTGAGTGCACCGGGGACAATCCTTGATATAATGGTCTTCCTCACAAATGGGGCAAGGATATTTCAGCTTTCATTTGGAGGCATCATCAGTAGATGACTTGGGAGGATCTCGTTTTGAGGCATCAGATTTTGATTTTCCTTTACCCTTATTTTTACCTTTCGAGGCTTTATCTGCTGTGGTAGACTAGATGGTATTGACCTTGTAGGTTTTACCAAGATTCGATGGACTTTTCTAAGGATGATTAGAATTGATATCTGAAATAGATTTTTGCTTCGAAGACATTTTGGTGGAAGTTTGATACATATATCCAATTATAACGTCAACAGGTGGTACATCAAGTGACTTTTAAGATGTCAGATCCGAATACGGTCTTGGAGCATCGGGCAACATTTCATATAGTGTGCTGGATTGGAAAGAGACTAAGTCCAAATACTAGGCACGGGCAATATCTTGGTCCTCAGTAACACATCTACCCATTGCTATATCATTAGCAATTTTATTTACAAATGATTTGGTGAACCATTCAGTTTACAATTCATCATGAATTTTTAAAATTTTATGAGGTGACGCCAACGTCTCCATTCATGGATGTGATTAGAAATAAGGGTTGTGATATCTTGCTTCAGAGAGATAATAAAATGAGTACCAGTTTCATACTGAACCGACAACTAGAAGTGGGTGAGGAAGGCCATATCCAAAGAATTAAAGTCTTCATAGGTACCTCGAGGAAACTCGACATACCACTTTGCAACAACACCTGTCAAGGTTTGTTGAAAGAGGCGGAGACGAATAGAATCATCAATATATGAATTGGAAGAACACCATAAGTGATATGTCATTACATGGGCTTGAGGGTCCTATTTAGGTTTTCCTTTGAACTTGGGGAAATTGCTCATATTTGTAGTAGGAACTAGAGGTCAGTAAGGTGAATGAAGAATGGGATCATTAATAAGCCCTGATACATCAAGCAGTTCCAATGTAGCTAAAAAGAGAAATTGTGAATTAAAAGGCATATAAGTCCTTTGAGGAGGCCCAACCTGTGGGTTCTAACCTTGTTGGTAAGGATTCTTCCCCCAAAGCGGAGGATTTTAACCATAGGGGGCTTGATTTTCCCCCATTGAGGGGTACCTTGACCATAAGGTGGATTCTGTCTAGGGTAGGGTTGATATTGACCTGTTATATGCCATTGATAACCATAAGGAGGATAAACATTATGTGCGGCATATGGATTGTAAGGTTGTTTCACTTGTTGAACCTGGATATGAAGTGATTGGCCCTATTGTTGCAGGGGTTGACCTTGTGTATGTAAGGCTTGACCTTGTTGATGTATCGGTTAACCTTGCTGCTGCAAGGGTTAACCTTGTTGTTGCAAGGGTTGACCTTGTTGCTACAAGGGTTTTACTTGCAGATACAAGGGCTGGTTGGGATTTTGAAAAAACTGTGTTTGTTATTGCAAATCCTGTTGATACTGTTGCAAAGGTTTCCCCTGCTTCTGCAAAGGTTTCCCTTACTGGTGTAATGGTTCCTGAATAGTTCCTTGAGGGATTCCCTGTGGGTATTGGTAAGTTCCAAATGGGATTTGACCATATGCACAAGTAATAGCAGTTTGACCAGGCTTCACATGAGGACCTGCTTGTAGAATATAGGGCGGATTTTTCAGTGCTTATGAACCATATGGAACATAATAATGTTGGAGTGGTATTTGGGCCGTGTAAGGTTGTTGATACTAGATATTACTTTCCCAAAATGAACCAACGGATAAGGAATACCACTAGGATTAGGTTGATTGACTCCAACCATGTGAGGTTGTGATCCACACCCATCGGTTCCACCTGACATAAGAGGAATGTTTTGATTTTTCTCCCCAGGCCATGAATAAGGCAGTGGTACATTTTGTCCACTTGACGGAGGGACTGAGTAACTTATAGATGCATGAACTAAAATAGTTAGTTTTACTAGAGAAGAAGGTTGAAAAGACAGTAAAGGTTGTGGTGGAATCCTCAGTTGAATCATAACTAAAGTGACGGTAATTTGTACAGGTATTTGAGAGGTCAAGTTGGGAATAAATGGACCAGAAGTGGGCATATAATTTGTACAGGTATTTGAGAGGTCAAGTTGGGAATTAGTACAAAGAGGAATCACTGGGAGTTTCGGAAACTAATTGAGCCAAGGTTGTATAACCATGTGGAAGCATAGGCCCACTTTTTTGAGGAGTCGGTTGAGATGGGACTCTTCCCGTAAAAGGAAATCCTTCTAGAGGAAAGTCATATTTGATATCTTCATCAACATGAGGAGTGTGAGTAGTGGAGACTTCCAGAGGACCTCGAGGAGAGGTTGGAATATCACCTTCTAAATCCATGGGCGAAAATAGCTGGTGAGGAGGAATTTGTGATGTACGAGGAGATAACTCCAAAGGAACACCATGTTGATCGTGTGGACTATAAGGATGTTGAGGAGATATCACAAAAGGATCAAATAATGGATTTAGAGGTATAAGACAAACCTTTGTGGACTCTCAGGGGTTTTTGGATTAGACTCCTAAAGTGACAAATAATCTGGAGGTGGTGGACGAGAAGCAAGGGGTTGGATGCATGGGACAATCCCAAGTTCAAAGCCTTGAGCTTCAAGTGATTGTGAAAGTTCTGGATTAACTCCTTGTGATGACCCTTCAGTGTCAGACAATGAAGGGGAACTGTGGGGTGAACTCAATGGTTCAACCACGGTGACTTTCTCTCAAGAGTAGAAGGAGAAGAGATGATTCATTGAGGGCTGATTAAAATTAAAATTTACAAGGAATTACTCAATATGGGGCCAAGAATAAACTTCATGGGCTCAACATGTTATCATTGGCAATTAATTTTATGACATGAAACAACAAATTAATCAAAAATGGTAACACTAGGCAAGAGGGTTTACCAAGTAACCGTGAACTGTTATATATACCTTAGCCGAAACCAAGGACTTGATGTACGACATCCGATCTCCCAGAATGTTGTTTTTGTTGTATCACGTTTACAAGGTGGCTGATTTGGTTATTTGTGGCTAAAGGATAACAACCTAATAGGGTCTCCCAATATATACTTGACGGTATGAGGAGTACAAGTCTGTGTTAGCGTTGTCTAATGCAGAACCATTCGATGAGAGTGTCCCTATATACTTATCATACTGAAGTGTCTCCTATATACCCAAAAGTACTGGAGAACCTTCTATATACTTCCACACTGGGATGGGATTTCACCCCCGGGATACACTACAGGCAGTTAATGACAGTTGTTATGTTTAAAGATGTTGGAACACATCTCTAGCCTAGACCTCTAGATATTTGTGTTAGGTGACAAATGCTCCTTAGGTTAATTGAGGTAAATTTTAAGTTTATCTTGGATTAAGTTTCAATTTTATGGCTCAATGATGTCACATGTATTCCTATAATGCAACTAAATGATGAAAATGAAACCTTTTCATTCGATGAAGGCTAAACTAACGAAGGAAGAGAGACAACCAAATAATGCATCAAAACACAATTATTTCCAATGCAAAATGTAAAAACGAAATCTAATCTTTCATTTCACTAACAAATGCAATGCCAAGATGCAATCTTATAAGAAATGAAAATCACTTTCTTTTCACTAAGATGCACTAATTATTTTCTTTCACTTTGATTCAATCAACACAAATTAATGCAATGTGAAAAGGAAAAATGCAATCTAACTCAATGATCATGAAAAATTATTTCACTTTATGGTTACAACTGCAAAAAATGTCTCAAAAATACTTAAATGAAGAGATCTTTCACTTTTTCTTTCTGAAACATAAGAATGAAAACAAGTACTCTCTTTCAGTCCAACCAAAGCAAATAATTTTTAATCTATGCTTGACAATGGAACTAAAGCAATCTTCAAAGCATCAATATGACTTAACATTATTGAAAACAACTTCACATAAATGAATGAAAAGAAACTTGAAAAAGATGTCTTGATATCAGAAAGAATCCTGAATGGAAGCAATTAATCTCAATAAATCATATTAAACAATGAGTGGAGGGTGACCTAGAAGCCTTAGAAACCCTAGAAAGCAATGAAGCCTCAAACACACATTAACAAATTCAAGAGCTAATTGCAATCATACAAGCATAACAACCAAGACAAGTACGCTTTAGACACACTGGAAAATCATTGACAGAGGGAAAAAACACTGAAAACAAGAAGAAACCCTAATTTTTCTTCTATCCTCTAGGATCAGTGCACCAGTCATATGCAAAAGGGCAATACAAGGGTAATCAACACAGTTGTAATTAAAAAAGAAGCGATGACAGTGTGACTATTGAAGCAGAACACACGATGGGCGAGAAAAATAGGGAAAAATAAAAAAATCTTCAAGACCAAAACAAATCAAATGTCCTCAAGCAATAACCAGTGAATGGAAATAGCTACAGTGAATAAAACAAGCCAATAAATTGATGATTGGTCAAACTCATCAGAGAATCTAATTGAAGGAATGGATGGAAAGGGTCATAGCTTCTCTAGTGGAGTCGCCATTTTGTTGTCAAGGCATATCCTCTTTGCGAACAGAGATGATCCCTCTAGCCCAATGAGTTGGACCAACAACCTACGTGACAATCTACAAGACACTTTCCTAAAATACAATCGAAATGAGATAAGAGGAAGATGACCTACCTCGTTCTGATGCTATAACGTCCTCATTTATTGAAGACCTGAAACACTTGTATCTTGGGCTCAGTCCTACTGATCATAGTGTTTGATTGCCTACACAAGAGATCAAAGACACAACAAAGAATATGAATACAAATAACATTGTCGAAAGTAATCTACCTAAAAGATCAAGGAGAATTAAGATAAATGATGCATTAACACACACATTTATGGAAAGTGAATCAACAGTTGCATATGTTAATACAATAAAGGAGGAAGCATACAACCAAGCCTTGATGTCAATAATCTCTCCTTGAGTGAATGTCCAAGTCCAACCTTAGCCTCTCCAAGCACTCCTTCTCTAAGCCAAATGAGTAGCATGTAGGCACTATCTCAGCATAAGGGTGAAAATAGCCAAAGACCAAACATTTTGGAATGGGAAAAGATGAATGTATAGGTAGTGAAAGTGAGTTAGGATCAGTCTAAAGATGATAAGGCTCTCATCTCAAGTAGGTATCTCATAGGGATAAGACCAAAGGGCCAATTTGAGATAACTCGACCTCATCCATGCCGAACAACCTCCATCTCATCGTTCAGGAAGCCTCTAGATCACGAATCTTCTTGTCCTCTTTAGGAAAAATTTCCTTTTAAGGATCATTGTGGGTATCCAAGCCAAACGCGTGCTGGTAGCATGAGGCTAGTGAAGTGCATCTAGCAACCAACACGGGTTGACAATGTCAGGGGAGCAATGATCCTCACATTAGAGTTTTAGAGTTATTTTCTTCAGGGGAAGCTCAAGGCATTTTTCCATCAGTATTTTAGGGATGATCTAAGCCACATATCAGGATGAGTACATTGCATGATTTCTAGGTTTTGTGCACTTCAAGGTATGTCACAGGAAAGTGTGAGAGGTGTGACAAAATACTGTGTAACACAACCAAATTAATTACATTCAACAATCAAACAAATTTTGTATTCTTAGTAAAAATGTAATCATATTCAAGCTTAGGTTATCATTTGCCTTAATAAACAATACATATCCAATACTTTTTTGCACATATATCTACATTACATGAGCATACATAAAATCTCAATACATATATAAGCGGGGGAGAGAAGTAAACACAATGACAAAAAAAGGGACAATGGTTAGTGTCTTACCCTGAACTCCCTACTTTAGGCTACCTAGGATTTAGGAAATTAATGTGTGTGCCCATATTCTTTGAATAAGGCCCCTTTTTTTTAAGTTCAACATTGGTGAGGCTACATCATGGTCATGTCCAAGAATAACGCCTGAGTAGGGTGGGGAATTGAACCAGTGACTTAACATCTAGGAGTGCCTTAACAAGGCACCTGATTATCATCTATCTAAGAGCTCGTGGAAAAATAAGGCCCATTAGAAAACAATGGGTATTTATTTAATGTAAAATAGTCTTCTTCATTAAATATGGCCCACTAGGTAGTTGGTACTTATTAATGATGGGACCATAAGTAGTTAGGGTTTTCCTATTGAGAATTCATTTAAAGAGTTAGGAGGTTATGTAATTTTCTATCAAGTATTATTATATGTGGAGGTTTGATTACTAAAAGATTGTCCCACATTAAGAGGTTAGTGAACAATTGTTGTTTTTATTTTGATTATCATAATACAATGGTATATTTTCCATATTTAATCTTATTTGCCTCATATATTTATTTTTCTACATTTATAATATTTGTATCATCAGTTTGGTTTCATGTTCAAGGGTTAAGTAACACTACAATTGGTATAAAATATCTTTCTTGAGGCAATGCCTCTCTAGATTTTAGCCAAAAAAGGGCTCGATACATGTTTTGGCATCTATATAAAACACAAGGACCTATCCCTTGATGGGTAAACCTATGTTTGGAGAAGAATGCATGTAGAAAATACAAGTTTTGTCACCTATGTTTGTACCCCTTCAAATAGTATTGCATTAGACAACACTTTCATATGGAATTTTCTTCCACATAGGGCATATTGGAATCTCTTTAGGTGCACTTGAAATCAGACTTACATAAGCCTACAGGTGTCATGTTGTTATAGTACACCAAGAACGACACTTATGGACATCATTGTCTCATACCAAGGAAATGGGTAGTATGACTAAGGGTATGATATATCCTCCTTTATTATTGTAGAAAATTACTTGACTTAGTACTATTATTGGAAACCCTTTGTTTTATCGGATAATTATAGAAGTTGCTACCTATTTGTCCTCAATACCCTACAAACCCTAACCTATGTAATATGCTAACAAAATTCCTACATCTTTGCATCTAGAAGGTATCTAGGAATTCTATTAGTATAATAATAAGCAACTAGGAGTAATACTCCCACCAACATAAAATGAAGTCTTGGTCCCAATAGCACCACTATAGGAGACCTAACTAAAAATATTCCTCACATTACGTTGATTGTAGTGGTACCCCTCTCTAGAAAAAAAAAAAAAAAAAAATCAACCTAAACCATAGTTGTTAGTGATACCTCTCAAAAGGGTCTCCTCTAGCTTTCAATCATATTGAAATATGTCAGGGATAACACTTTCGTAGGCTCTTAAGTGGATCCATGCCCCATATTATCAATATGGAAACCAATGAGAAGCTACACACTAAATAGTATAAATTTTCATACTCACGTGCTTAGATTCAAAAAAAGGTTAATTACCAGAGTGTTGAATCCTCCTCGTAGTTTGCTCAATATATGTCCCAAAACTTTTCCAAAAAGAAGGAAGAGCTCAAAGAATGGTTTGAGGCTTCAATAGCCCCCAAGTCCACTAATCCCAAGGACCCCGTTTAAAGTTTGGAATCTAGAATTTCCAAAATTATGCCATGTTATTCTTCAAAACTCATTATTTTGAGCTTGGTGAATGATTGACAAGTGATGATTTGGTTTCTTTTCATTAAATGCATGCTCAATATTTTTTCCTCATACTAATCTTTGACATTTTCTTTATCGACTTAGTCTGTAGCTTAGATTCATTAATTCTCCCTCCATTATATTCCATGTATCAAAAACCTCTCACTCTTCCATCCCTTGGATTTGAATGGATCTGATATGTTGTGAGGCAATCATGATAGATTCTTCCATGCTTATTAGGTCATTCATCTGAATTATGTATGTTAATCCCTATATAAGTCCCTGTCAACCAAAAAACCCCGCATTAAGCCTTATATACTAAGTGATTATATTTTTATTGTTATATTGATATGTTGGATAGAACCCCTCATGGTCCCATTTTATTATAATTGTATCCTTTTGTATGCTATATATATACTAAGGAGATCAAGTCTTAGGATCATCAAATATTGTCTTATTCATTGTATTTATTGGAAATGGAGTTTTCTCCCTTGAAGTGGATTGTAATTATTTGTTTCTTATCATTTGTAAGGCACAAGGATCATAACAATGTACTAGAAGCTTCAATACGCACTTGCTCAGATTCAAGAAGGGTTAATTACTAAGGCATTGAAATCTCTTCATAGGATGCTCAATAGATGTCCCATCACTTTCCCAGCTAGAAGGAAGAGCTTAAATATTGGTGTTAACACCTCAGAAACCCATAATACTACTAACTTGAGGGACCCTCTTCCAAATTTTGAAATCCAATCTTTTAAAAATTATGCTCTATTTTAGTTAAACCATATTATTTTGAGCTTGATGAATGATCAATAGAAAATAAGTAAAAAAAATTCACTAACTACATTCTCAACCTTTTTCCCTAATACTACTCTTTGAGATTTGTTTTATTAGGTTAGTCTGTAGCTCAACTTCATTGATTTTTGCATTCATCATATTCCATGTATCATAAAAAAATAAAATCTCATGTGTTCCTTGGATTTGAATGGATCTAGCTTATATTGAAGAAATAAGAGCCTCTCCCATGCTTATTAACTCATATGTGCACACTAGAGATTGGAATCTTTTGTAATTTCTTAGATTAAAGAAGAGGCTAGTTACTAAAGTGTTGAAATCTCGTCAAAAGTTGCTTAATATATGTTTGAACACTTTGATATCCAAAAGGAAGAGCTCAAAGAATGATGTTTAGGCCTCAATATCCCCCAAGTCTACTGACCTGATAAACCCCATTTTATGTTTGGAATCCAAACTTTTCAAAAGTAAGATATGTTTTTCCTCAAGCATTATTCTTTTGAGTCTAGTGAATTATTAATTGATGAATGGACTTTATTCATTCAATGTGTGATCAATTTCTTTATCCCATACTAATCTTTGATATTTTCTTTATTAAGTTAGTTTCAGTAGCTCAAATTCATTGTTTCTCTAATCATCATATTGCGTGTGTCATAATTTTTTCACTCTTGTGTCCCTTGGATTTGAATGGATCTTACATGTATTGAAGTAATAATAACCTTGCTCGTGCCTAATAAGTCATTAGTGGACATTAAGTACTAGAAGATTTCATACTCACTTGCTCAAATTCACAAAAACATTTAATTACCAAAGTGTTGAAATATCCTCAAAGGTTGTTCAATAAATGTCTCAACACTTTTCTAACCAAAAGGAAGAGCTAAAATAATGGTGTGGAAGCATCAAGGACCCCCAAGTCTAATAAAGTAGGGGGTCTCCTTTTAAATTTTGACATCCAAACTTTTGAAAATTCCTCTATTTTTCCTTAGAACATATTCTTTTAAGGTTGATGAATGATTGATAGAAGATGGATGGAATTTTTTCATTGATTGCATGCTCGATTTTTTTGACTTGAACTAATCTTTGATAGTTGTTTTATTTAGTTTGTCACACATATTCATTGGTTTTGTATCATTTTATTTCTATGTATCATAAATAATTTTCTCTTGCATCCCTTGGATTTGAATGAATATGACCTGTGATGAAGCAATAATATCATCATTCATGCTTATTAATTCATTTATTCACATTAAGCACTAGAAGCTTTAATAATCACTTACTCAGATGGGAAAATATTAATTACTAGAGTGTTGCAATCTCCTCACAAGTTGCTTAACAAATGTCCCAACACTTTCCCTACTAAAAGGAAGTGATTGAAGAATGGACTTGAGTCCTCAACAAATTCCAAGTATACAACCTTTGGTGAGCCGAAGGGGTGTGGATTTTAGAGTTTGAAATCCAACCTTTTCAAAATTATGCTCTTTTTTTCTTTAGACCTTATTTTTTTGAGATTTGAATGATTTATAGGTGATGGGTGGATTTTTATTTTCCTTGAATGCATGGTCTATTTTTTTTCCCTCATATTCATCATTGAAATTTCTTGTATCAAGTTAATATGTATCTCAAATTCATTAATTTTACATTCATCACACTCCATTTATTATAACATTTTCACTCTTGTGTCCCTTGGATTTCAATGGATCTAACCTGTACTGAAACAATGATAAGTTTTTCCATGTTTATTAAGTCAATTGTGCACCATTGGCTAGGTCATAACTATTTTCTAAATCAATCTACATTTTTACCAAGTAACTAGTGTTAGGTGTCCCAAATGATTACTAGCAGTTTTCATGGAATAAATTCTATGGGTTAAAGATCACACTAGTTTTAGATATCATCTAGAAATCCTAGAAAAAATATGCAATGTGAGCTGAGATAAACCCTTTTAGATAGATCATTTTACATGGGGCATGGAAATTTATTTTAAAAAATCCCTTGCATATACTTATAGTGATAGCC
The DNA here is from genome assembly GCA_000404065.3 of Pinus taeda. Classification (NCBI taxonomy): domain Eukaryota; kingdom Viridiplantae; phylum Streptophyta; class Pinopsida; order Pinales; family Pinaceae; genus Pinus; species Pinus taeda. The sequence continues at coordinate 45,345 of APFE031220553.1, forward strand.
AATTTGGCACTTGGATTGTTGGAAAATGATGTTTATAGTTTTCTATACACTAAAACACAACTATTGGAAATTAATTTTGAAGTTTGGAAGGATGAAACATGTGGTCAAGATCATGCTCACCGTCAAGATAATTGAAACTTCATGAATTATAAAAGAGACAAATTTGAACCTAAAGCACACAACCATGTATTTGAAATCTCCTCCTCTCCTTTATACGTTGCAGAAAAAAAAAACACCAAATTTGGGCTGGATGAAGAAGTTACAGGTTTTTTAAGTTCATTATTAAAGGTATTTCTCATGCTTCTTCTCAATATCTCAAGTGTTGTTATGCTTCTACTCTTCATCATGAGTTTATTTGAGGTTCATAATGGGAGAGTTTCAATACTTCAAGGTTTCAAAGCTAAGCCAATTAGTTATGCTTGCATGAGCTATCTAATATTTTTTAAATTTTCCTTTATAAGGTGGCCATCTTGTAAGGACTTATAATTTTTCAAACACGTTAAGGGATTATCAAGCTTAGACCTTTGGAAATGATTATCTACAGCTTTTGAAGTTCTATACCTTTTTTGCAGCTACAACAAAGTCTTGTTTTTCAGCTTTATGAGTCTCAACACTTTGCATCTTTCAGAAGTTTGTGAAGTATTTGCAGGTTCCTCATGGAATTATTCTTTAAATCTAGTAATCATTTTGTAACTTTCCCAAAGGTCAATTTTCAATAAATTTGTAACTTGTTGTGACATGTGAACTTTGAACTTGTTGCATCATGTGAAAAGTGAATTTTGAACTCATTGTGACATGCGAAGTGAACTTTAAACTTCTTATGGCTTGCAACAAGCACTAGTAGAAATGAGAAATTAGTGACTAGGTGACTAAAATATTTAGTTACCACAACTTTTCCAAGTGAAATACTACCAATAATGAGTAATCTTAAGTTACACAACTAACATAAACGACCAATTTAGTCTCGGGTTAAAATCTACGACTAACAAATAAGTAATACAACTAAAAATGACTAATGTGAATGATTAATTTAGTCTAGGAACAAAAATATGACTACCTAATAAGTACTACAATAATAAACACTAACAAAAAAAGGGTAATTGGTGAGGGTCATGCATATGATGGATCTTTAAGGTTCATTACCAATGTTGCATATGGTGACGATCCTTAAAAAAATGTCGTTGTAAGTGCATATAGTGATAGTCCTTTAAGGTTTGTCACCAAAGCCATTTTCAATGACACTTTTGGTGAGGGTTAGGTGAATTTTGAACTTGTTGTGACAAGCAATAAATAAAATTTGAACTTGTTGCAACATGCAACAAGTGAACTTTAAACTTGTTGCAACATGCAACAAGTGAAATTTGAACTTGTTGTGACATGCAACAAGCAAAATTTGAACTTGTTGCAACACCTTACAAGAAAAATTTGAAGTTGTTGCAACAAAGACAAGAGAAATTTGCACTTGTCATGACATGAGACAAATGAAATTCAAACTTGTTGCATGTATACTAAGTGAATTTTGAACTTGTTGTGACATTGGAAAAGCAAACTTTAAACCTGTTGCAACATGCGATAGGTGAGTTTCAAACTTGTTGTGACATGTGACATGCATATTTCCAAGCTCACAAATTTTGAACTTGGTACTACATGTGAACTTCAAACCTAGTGTGACATGTGACATGCAAACTTCAAACATGGTGCAACATGTGACATGCAAACTTAGAACTTGTTGCGACATGCAACATGCAATTTTTTGTGAATTGTGAAACATACTTTTAAACCATAATTTTTAATCCTAAACTTCAATTTGTGCACTTTGTATCCCATTGGAAAAACATTTTGAGATATACAACTTCAACGTTATAAGTTCCAAGAGATTCATTGACATTTACTTTGTGTTTATAAAATGAAAATATGGTCACATTATCGACAACCTAGAAACCTAATAAGTAACGCGTCATTTTAACAAATGTGTCCAAAAAATCATTATCAGAGTAACCAGTGTCATAATATGAAAGGAGATTGAAATCGAGATTTTAAACTTGAACTTCTTATTAAGTTTCCAAATGACTTCATTATGTTAAATTCAATTTTTCTCAAATATGATTTAAAGTTTGCTATATTTTAACTTATATATCCTACAGTGATGAAATCCATGTATTGAAAATAAAATGAGACTATATATTTAATCTCAAGACTTTGTGTATGAGAGAGTGAATAAAAAAACACAAATGTTAATCATCTTGGTGAGGAGGACCATCAATATACAATGATGGCTTTGAAAATATTATCTACAAAATCATACTCATAAGGAAATAATAAGAAAAGATAGAATTTAAATGGACATAGATATAACACAAATAAAAAGAATGAAGTACCAAACACATGAAAAATAATCATATGTGGATACATAATGCTAGGTAATGAAAACCTATAGTGCAAAGCTTCAACATGGAATCACACATACATAATCCATCTCTATCAACAAACCTAAGGCAAAGGGTTATACTAATGGTTACTCCAATTGAAAAGAGATTATTTTCTTATTATCCATTTGAACATTTTCCTCAAGTGTGTATCAAAAGGTTAAATGGGGAAAGAGATGGCACCAAAATTAATGTAAAGTTAAACATAATAAAGTCCTCGGAGAAAAGGGAATAATATATGAAAGGACATATTATATTATTTTGGAAGGCCAATAAAGTGAGCAAGGTAGTTTCTCTAGTAAAACTAAAATTGTCACTTGGCCTTTAGGCTAAGAGAGGGTAGTTTCTCGATTAACACTAAAAATTCCACTTGGCCACAAGGACAAGGGAGGGTGGTTATTTTGTAAATATATATAAATGCCAAAACCTCAAAAAAGAATAGGATTTTTTTCATACTAAAATTTTAAATGAGTTGGCCAAGCATTTTTATGTAAATAATATATTCCTATGTTGCATATGCTATGGATTATTTATGTGTAGCTACTAAGGATTCTAGTTGTTGTAAGGAACTCCTTTACATTGTAGACATTCTCATGTTTACAATTTGCATTCTTATTTCTACTTTCTAAAAACGTTTGTTTAAACCTAGAGGCACAAAGTTGTAATTAGTTGTTTAATATCAAATTATTCTAGATTTTGTGTTTATATAGTCATGTTTATTCTTTTCATAGTCAACATATTTTTGGGCATAATGGCATTGTTGTGCTTTGTTTTTGGCTTACTTCATTGGTTCTATTAGTGTTCCTAGATACTTTCATTTGTAGTCATGTATCTTATATAGAAAATTTTCATTTTATTGGATTCAAAACCCTAAGTGGAGGACTAGGCCATAACCGATAAACACCAAATTGGTAATGGTTGTCATGCTAGATTGTAGATGGGCTCCCTATTACAAATAAGAAGCAATCTAATTGGGATTTCTCACCTCAGTGAACCCCTTGTTGTGGAGTGGGACATTTTGACCTATCATATGGAGCAAATTTCTCTAAATTTCATTAGTAGGTCATGGATCCTCCCCATATCCCTATATGGGATCATGTTTTTAGCCTTTTGAGACCAGTACATCTTATTAGAAAGAAGATAGTCAAACTCTTCTTCAAAGATAAATTTGATGGTGAATGGGAAAGCCTTGCATTAGGCATCTTAGTAGATTTAACCTTACACATCAATATCTTAAAATGTTTCAAGAAAATGAAGTATGTGGATGTTTTACCCTTACTTTGGAAGGATGAACTTGGGCTTCGTATAGGGCATCACCAACCAAAAAATTTCATAGTTGGAAGTAGTTCATGGAAGTTTTCATAGCTACACATGATAACTATGACTATGATGAATTGTGTTATGAATTGGATAAAGTTTTAAAAATGAAAGATGAACCTATCAATGATTTCATGTTGAATGTTATCCATATTTATTATATATTTCATGAAAGTGACAAAGTGTTTAGTCCAAAATTCATTACCTAGTATTTATATATATTTTCTAGGCCTAAAGAATGTTGGTGATGAATAGTGAGGGAGATTCAAGCTATCAACAACATCCTTCACTAAATTCCCGTAAGCTAAACATATCATCCTTTAATGAGCAAGGTAATTGAGAAGGACTTATTTACAAAATGAGCATGCACAAAAACTTGAGATGAAAAAAATAAAGATTCCAATCCATTGTAAAATTATTATCTTGTTTATTGATTTATATATACATGTTACTCATATGTATTATATATCTAGAAAGGAATCAATTATCTAAATAGAGATTGAACGAGATAACATAGCCTCTAATCTATCCTCTTGTAAATAAATTTCAAAACCTGTGGACGTAGTAACCTTTAAAAATTGTTGATATGATGAACTTGAATTGAGAAACCTTGAAATCCTCTTTTAGAAAGTAGGGAAAGTGTACCAAACCAAATATGTAGGTAATCTCATTCAAAATCCTACTAGAGTCTTAGAGCTTGACAATTTTCAAACATCCCTATTCAACCTTGCTAAGGAGGCTTCTTTGGTGGAAGATTTGTATATGTCTCATTCTCCTCTTTCTACTTGAATTTAGTGCCTAAATAAAATAGTTATCAAAGATAAACTATTAAAATTCGAAACAGCTCAAATTGACAATTAGAATAGAAGTGATGATCATAAAAATGTTATTAAATTGAATAGGATCCATGAGATAGACATGAAGATTGTTTTCCATTAAGCCTCATCAGTATGAAATCTATTTTTAAATAATATTCGAAAGAAACATTTTCAAAGGAGGATTTTACACATATTCATTGGAAAAATAAACTCCAAACTACTAAAAACCTATTTCATGGGTTGATCTTGACATAAATAAGGGAATTTCCATTAAAATTTATGAATGTTAAAACCTCAGATTTCTTCAAAGTGAAGGATGTTTATTTTGAATAAGCACCCATTTATAGCTTCACAAGGTAAGAGAAAAGAGCATGTATAGTTGGTTATATGGACACTCTTGCTAAAAATTCTTTTAGTCTCTCAATTTTTCAATACTTTTATACTCTATACCTAGATATACTTGAAGACTTTTAACTAGAGAAAAGCTCACAAACACATACTTTAGTCGTGTCTATTCACTATGGTTTTGAAACATTGTAATACAAAGCGCTAATGAGTCATGCATCAAAACACCAAAGGCATGTCTTAAGAAAGAGTAACGATTTAGATTTCCCAATCATCAACTTTCTTGGAAGGAAAAATGGAAGATCTTAAAACTTTGATTAAAAAAAACAATCATGGTGCTACCTCATCCAAGATGTAAAAATTGGCATAATATTTGTTTATTGATAGCTAACAAGTTGCATCCCAAGAAATAAATAAAAATTCCTTTTGTTGGCCCTATGTTTTATGATAACAAGATTTTTCCAAAAGTGGATTCGAGTAGATAGATATCATTTATTAACCATGGTCAACTTGTGGTTATTGGTCATATGGACTAGGGGATGATGATAAAAGGCATGGGTAAGGGAGAATATAATGAACATTCTAAACCTATATAGAAAACAATTCAAGACCAATTGCAAATTGTCATGGACAAAGAGAGGAGTAATTCTCTGGGCAAAGAGTCATTTTCAACAATCACCATTCCAAACTAACCAATCAAATATCACAAGTAGATATGTCACTCACCCCATGATTGTTTCAAGTATTTCAAAATTGTGGGATGATTTTCATGATTTTATTCGGGTTTAGCTAGATTCATCTTTTTCTCAATAGTTTCCACAAATTTGTAAGTATTCATACTTCCTGCTTTGAATCATTTTCATAATGCATTAATTCTTTAAATATCACATTGCCTAAACACCAAATTTTAGTTTTATTTTTTTAGCATCCTCTTTCTCAACCCGAGGGAAAAAGTGAGGGTCAATACAAAAATATTCATGAGCATGTAGCCATCACAACAACATTCTCATCATCATGTCACTTGCAAGAAGTTGAACTTGGGTGGGGAGATAACAATCATTATGCCCGACCACCCAAGATAATCCAAAATGATGCATAACTACCTTGTTACCGATGTTGATGCATAAAAATGATTTTCAATGGATCCATTAGCATTATGATTTCACATAATATACATTTGTCAGCATGTTATGCAACCATCTCACAAAATAGAAGAAAAGATAGATCAACGACTTCAAAATTAACCTCTTCAAGGGGGGGAACCTCCTTTACGTTACACAAATGAACAATTCTTGGATGATACAAATGATAATACCTCCTTTCTATATATAGGAATCTAAGGGATCACAATATAATCAGAGCCGACATAACAATAATAATGTAAGGGCACAACAATAACAATAGTGGGCTTCTATGGGGCACAATAATAACAATATGGGTGAATAACAATTAAAAAAACATGTGCGCTACAGCCCAGCTCGAGCTGTGCAGACCTAGCCTCCTTCTGACCCTATAGGCATCTCTCTCAGTATCCTCTTACTGTTGAGGCCTTATTGATCATGAATCCCTCTGAGGAGGGCGATCCTCATTCATCCACTCAACAAGGAATTGAATAAAATGCAGAAGCTTTCGCATCCCTGATCGCTGAGAACGGAGCTCCAAGGAACAGGCCATCCATCAATAAATTTGTTAAGAAGCTCGAAGATATACCAGAGATCTCTCTTCCACCTGCACTCCCTCGAAGAGAAACTATCTCTCTGGTAGAACATAGACTTGTAGGACAATTCACGGGGTTATGGCCTTCACCCAAATCAGTGCAAAAATGGGTGGAAAGAAACTAGAATGCAACCACCCAGGGGTAGATAGCAATATGATTTTGTGGAATGGGATATTACACTTTCCTCTTTGAATCAAAGGAAGAGAGAGACCTGATATTCAGAAATGGTCCATACTTCATGGACTCCAGAGGTTTATATCTGAACAAGTGGACACCAGATTTCAACCCAGAAATGGATGTTCCAAGCGCAATTCTAGTTTGGGTAAGATTCCTGCATCTTCCACTCCATTGCTGGGGAGATGATTCAGTAAAGGCGATAGGAAATGCAGTGGGAAAGTATATAGATAGATGTGAACCAAAGGATAACATGCATGCATGTGCCAGAATATGTGTGGAAGTATATCTCGGAAAAGGTCTTCCAGAGGCAATAAAGATCAAGGTTGACCAGTAGACGCATATCCAACAGCTGGACTGCAAACAAATACCATTTAAATGCAAGGTATGTCACAAGTATGGTCATTTTGCTAATAGGTGTCTTAAAAAAAAAGAGAATGAAAATGTAGAAGAACAAGAGAACACATGGGAACAAGTAAAAAGGAAAAAAACTATCAATAAGCAGACAATACCAAACACTCCAAAGCTTCAAGAAACAAACGAAACCACCTCTCAGCCCCCAGCAAAAGTTATCCTCCCAGAACACACAACCTTGAATCCCTTAAAGCCCTTGGAAGACTCCTCTGAACCTCTCTCTCCCAGATCCCCAACATCGAATCCTAACTCCCTAGCTCTTATAACCAACTCCCCCAATCCTATTTCCTCTCCACTTCTTCCCTCAATGGATCACATTCTAACCAAAAATAAAGCCAAAGAAAATCCCCAAATCTGGGATCAACCAAAAAAAGTGGGAAGAAAATCCAATAAGGAAATTAGAGATGAGGTATCCACTAAAGAAATGGCACTAGAAACTCAACAACCAATGGAAACATTCCTTGGGAAAAATACATTAAGCAATGAAAAAATCCAACAAAGAGGAAAGGGAGGACCACATCAACATAATAGTAAATAATGATAGTGGTCTCTTGGAATTGTTGCGGCCTTGGCACCATAGTCAAATTCAACGCAGCTAGAGATATTTTAATTAAGGAAAATCCAGACATATATATGATACAAGAGACCAAAACAAGCAAGCAAGAAAATCAAAAAATGATTCAAAAATTAATAAATTATGAAGGAACAATGTTAGAGGCAACAGGAGCATCAGGAGGAATCTGCACCATTTGGGACAAAAGGAAATGAGAACTAATAACTCAAAAAATCAGCATTCATTGGATTAGAACAGACTTGATAAAACTCAATACAAAGGAGCTGTATAGCATTATTAATGTTTACTCCCCAAATCATTACAGAGAAAAAGAACAGTGTTGGAATTTAGTTAAAGAAGAACTAGCAGAAAGACAAAATGGGAAATTAATCCTTGGAGGAAATTTAAATCTGATAAGAAACACAAAAGAAAAATTTGGCGAGAAATATCACTCTGACTTGTCAAGAGAAGCTCTTGAAGAAATAATGGAAAACATAATTTAATAGATATTCCACCAAGCAATGGAAAGTATACTTGGAATAATAAGAGAATAGGTAAGAATAATATAAAGGAAAGGTTGGATAGAATCCTTATTCATGAAAGCATAGCAGCTGCATTTACCCTTGTGAAAAGCAAGATTGTCCACACAACAGCTTCAGACCACAAGCCGGCAATTATAAGCCTGGGTAAGTTGGAAAATCAAGGTCTGCTCCCCTTCAAATATAACTCAATTTGGGAAAGCAAGTAATAATTCAGCAAACAAATCAAAGATAGCTAGAAAATAAGTGTCACAAGATCTCCTCAGTACGTTTGGGAAACAAAGCTAAAGAACCTAAGGTTGCATTTAAAAACTTGGGCAAGAGAAAATGATCTTTGAGATAAATCCAGGAATATTGAATTGCAAAAAAAAATGGATAGCATTTGAAGGAAAAAGAAGACAAAGAAGAAAGCAAAGAAGATTACTTACAAGAAAAGGAAATCTATATGGAAATTTATAAACAAAATAGGAAAGAAGAAGAGGAAAGGTGACTGAAATCTAGATATATATGGCTGAAATCAAGAGATAAAAACACAACCATTTTTCATAATACAATGAAAATAAGGAGGGCAAGAAATCAAATTGAACAGATTCAAGTAGATGGGCAGGAGATAAAAGGAGCTGAAGAAATAAAAATTGCAGCTCACAAATATTTCAAAGAACTTCTAACAACAAGGGATTAGTAGGCAGTTAATGAAGAATTTCTGCAACACATACAAAAAAAAGTGATTAGCATAACAGGGAATTAAATAAAGAAATCACTGAGGATGAAGTCAGAGAAGTGTTCTGGAGCCTTCATTCCATAAAACCCCTGGGCCAGATGGGTTTACAATGGATTTTTTACAGACAGCATTGGGAAACTATTAAAAAGGATTTTATGAGAATGCTCAAAAATGTTTTCAAAAAAAAAAAAAATTGGAGGAAACACAAAATCCTCCTATTTGGCACTCATACCCAGAGAGTCCAACCTAGCAACCTTCAATAGATATAGACCAATTTCCCTTTGCGACTCTTCTTATAAGATAATCACCAAAATTCTAGCAAATAGAATTAAAAAATTTCTTCCAGAAATTATATCTGAAAACCAAGGAGGATTTGTTCCCAAGAGGCAAATCATAGATAATGTGATCATCGTCCAAGAGGCTATTCATAGAAATATCCAAAGGAAGGAGAAAGGAATTATTATGAAGTTAGATATGGCCAATGCATTTGATAGAGTTAACCATAAATTTCTTGTTGCAGTTCTAAAAAAATTCGGCTTCTCAATAGACTTTATAGAGACTATCCGAGCGTGTATATCAACTCCTTGGATAGCTCCTCTAATAAACGAAAGGCCCAGTAAATTCTTCCAAAGCTCAAGAGGGTTGTGGCAAGGCTGCCCACTCTCTCCTTTCCTCTACATCATCATGGTGGAATTGCTAAGTGCAATGTTGGAAAGCTAGAGAAAGGGGAAAAAATAACAGGTATCTAGATAACGAGAGGGGTCAAAGATATAGATCACTCTCTTTTTGTAGATGATACCCTTCTTATGGGCGGGGCATCTAGAATAATTGCGAGTCGATTTAAAAAAGTGTTAGATGAATTTCTCCAAGCCTCAGGAGGAATATTAAATAACACCAAATGCAGAATATACTATTGGAACACTTCCCCGAGAGTTATGCAGCGTATATCAAAAATTCTGGACATTCCAATACAAATAAAATGGACTCATTTCACTTATCTCCGGCTGACATTAGCAAAGGTAATAGTAAAATCAGAATTATGGAGCAAGCAAGTGGAAAAAATAAAGGATAAAATTCAGAATTGGGGAATGATATGGCTTAATTTGGCAGGAAGAGTGATCATGATTAAGGCACTTCTTTCGGCCCTTCCCATATATCAATATGCAATAATTATGGCTCCGGCAAGTGCCCACAAGCAAATGGAAATCATAATAAGAAGCTTCCCATGGCAAGGAGGAAAACAAGAAAACAAAAAATTCAGTTTAGTTTAATTGGAGCAAGTTACTCTTCCCTATGAAAAATGAGAGATAGCAATTCGATTACCAAGTCTAATGAACATTGCTTTAGGGACAGAAATAATTTGGGGAACGATAAATGGAAAATACTACCAGTGGGAAAAATTTCTAGCTATAAAATATCTAAATTGTCATAGAACAAAGCTGATAACTGACTCTATTCCAAAAAGGCCATGCACTCAAATCTAGAAACTTGTAAAAAAGATAATCCCTCTTATTAGAGAACAAATCTCTAAAAATCCAGGGAATGGAAAAACAATTTCTATCTGGGAGGATCAAATAATGGGGAAAAATCCTCTAAATATGAATCAAAATTTAAGAGGACTTCAGTGTTGGATGGAAGAGAAAAGGATAAACACTTTATACTCTATTTCTGAGTGGGATCAAGATAATTGCATTAGATGGAAAATTCCAACAATTCCAACAAGATTAAAAAGTCAGTGGGATAAATTAAAAACATACCTTTCAAGGGTTGCACCCATCAATAAAGAGGAGCAGGATGGCTTTATTTAGGACCCAAATGGAGGGGAATACACAGTGAAATTTTGGTATAACATTCTTCAATAACATCAAAGTCAACAAGATTGGAGTCTCTGGAAGGCAGCTTGGAAAACAAAATGTCTGCCCAAAATTAAAGTCTTCATGTGTGTTAACACTCAGGTTGTCCCCTGCTCCTTAAGGGATACAGCCGAGGTAACCACAGACCAAGCTTTGGACTTCCGGTCCTAGCCTACCAGCAGTCAGAGAGGGCTCTCTCTTCGGGATTTAGCTTTGTTTAGGAAATGATTTCAGGCTAGTTATTATGCACATGGTTTTTTGTTTAAGTTTGGCGAGATGAATGATCAATTCAGGCAGTGTTTGGTATGCAAAGCGCAAAAGGTTTCGAACATTGGGCATGGAGTCAAGGATGTGGACTGAAGAATGTGTTTTCTTTGGCAAAGAAGAGACTACAAAGCAGGATGGCTGCACAAGGAATAATATCAGGTCTGAATGAGGATGAAACAGATGCAAGGAATGAAAGACAGCTAAGTAATTTTCATTCATGCTAACAGAGGGAACGTGAATGAATATCATATAGGAGCAATTAAGAAATTCCTACAACAATATTCATATACGGAGGAAACTAGTGCAAATATGAGCCTAAGAGGAATTCATATTATAGGCTAGTTTAGAAAGAAAACATAGAGAAAAAGCAGGAATTGAGGGCAGAGCACAGCTAAGTGACATCTGAACTATTCTTTTTCCCTGCAAGTTTAGATCATGACACAGATACGATATAGCAAACATAGCAACTGTAGAAAGAGGTGAGGAAAACTTATTAGTCCATGAGGAAACACGAGAATTCTGCAATCTTGTTCTTCAGCCATCAAATACACATTTAGACAGTCCAAACACACATGTTCCAGCAAGCTCTGTTCATTGAATTTCTTGGAGCGTACACAGCAAGCCTCAAAATGAGATTAACGATCAAAACATCTCTCACCCTTTGAACAACGAACAGCGTTGTTTAAATAGGCAAAATATCTATTACAAGAAGATCTCAGATCGATCTGATGGAGTCACCGCTTCTATCCTAATTTGTACTGAAATAAATGCAAGAAAATATCTATCTAAGCGGTGCTGGAGGCAGCAGTATTAAAATGGAGTTTAAGTATGGGCCATTTCTTGTGATGCACTGGCTATTTTGTCATAACTCTGTAATAACTGCCCAGGAATCCTTTGTCGGTATTTGCTTAGGCGGTTCCATAAAATAATCTTCGCCTTTTAGATTGTGGCGTTGGCACTGAGGTGCGAGCCAGGGTGGCAGGACACGATGGCGGGCTGATGCGGTGGCAGGGCTACGTGGAGGGCCACGGGGCGCGGGGGCGGGCAAAGGTAAGGTGACATCAGGATGACGTTAGCGTGATGCAGGAGGGAGAGTGGTAAACTGGATGGTGGTAAGCAGGTTCCTCGCACCACCTTTGGGACAAAGGCAGTACCGGGGAGGGGGCTTCGAACAACCTCAGCGCCCGCCACACGTCCTTGTACGGGCCCCAAACCATTTTCCCCGGACGCTAAAGGTCGGCAGGTCGGGGAGTGAAATTGACCGCCCACCTTTGGATCTGGGCGGCAGAGATCGGACGGCTGGCGGGTCCTCCGACGGGTCGTGCAGGTTGGGAAGGGGCCCACCATGTAATTAAAATATTCATTTAAATATTTGGGCGGAGAACCTTGGGTTTTATGGTTTTTTTCGGGTTTTGTCATGTTTTGAAAAAGGGGTTATGGGTAGGAGGGGTTTTACTATGGTCTTTCTTTGCAAATGAGGGCTATATGAATAAAATGACATGGAATGGGAAGAGAGATGACCAAGAGGTTCATCAAAGTGACCAGGTGTCACTTTGATTCCTTTTTTGAACAGACCATATGGCTATAATGCCAAGGGGAGGGATATCTATACAAATTTTGGGGTTTATACACCATGGTGTTAATACTAGTAGGGAAGGGTAAGATAAGGGAGTTACATAATAGGATTAGCTGTTAATGTGGGGGGGGAAATATGGATGAGGACCAGTACAACCAAGTTTTCTTGAAAATAACTTAGTGTAAAGAGTAGATCAAAATGAAAAGACTTTTTGCACAAGAAATGTGGCTTTTAAGGCCATAAGAACATCACAAAGCCATAAGCTTCTCTTATCTACACAACTTGGGAAAGGGTGTTAATAATGAGTGATATACAAATGAAAACAGGGAAGTTAGTCATGCTCCAGTGTGTTGCTTTTCCTGTACATGATTAGCAAAGTTGACTTTGGAAGAAACAACACTTCTGCAACCCCATCTACCTACCCAACTATTTTGCCTAACATTTTTTATTTCTTCTTGTAGGGTGCACTTAGGCTTGCAAACCCTTTAAGTGCCTTTTCTTTTACATTGGATTTTTTGCTTTCATTTCCTATCTAATGCTACCCTTATTCCTTCCAAGGCCCCAGATTAA
>APFE031220553.1:68135-81370 GCA_000404065.3 Pinus taeda
GTCAATAAAGCCCATATTAATAATTGTAAGTGGTTAATCCGCAATTAATAACGGAACCACAATTAGTTGCAAATGGGTCGTAGTATTAGATAGATGGTATTAGTAATACCGCGGTATTGGCCCGTGGTATTGCATGTATGAGTCATATATAAAGGATAGAAACTCCCTACCAGGAGTATCGCATCTTATTTTGTAATCGAGCTCTGCTCTATTGGAGGTTGCCCCCTCGAAGAAGTGAACATTACTCTCTGAATAATAAAATCATTGCTATTCTGTGTTCTGGGTATCTTTTCTTTGCATATTTTGTGTTCTGGGTCTCTTTTCTTCACATATTCTGTATTTGAGTATCATTTGCAGGTTAAGAGCATAACAGATGAAGACTGTCAATGTGTACAAACAAATAGACATTTATCTTCAGAAAGCTGAAATAGAATAACTAAAAGACAAATGCAAACATCTGAAAGAAGTTGTTGAGTACATAAAAAACCTCAACCAAAATCAACAAGGGGATACATCCTCCAGGTATAGCAAGAAGCGTCGCCCCTAGCAGGAGGAATCAATTAACCAATTCTGGTGATTTTGTGTCTTTTTTCCAATGCAATGCAAATATAGCTTATTCCTAGGATAGTTTATAAGGCAGTATGCCACTTTAGTTTTTGAAGTTCATAGTTTCAAGGCTGCAAATGTAGTTGCGGGGACTGTACTCCCTTTTTGTGCACAACATTTGAAACAACTCTCTTCCGAATGTACAAGCTCGCTCCTTTTCTTTTTGCAATATAAAATAAGTAACCGACAGTGTTAAAAAAAATAATAATAACAATACGGGGACAACATGGGCACAACAATAAAAATAAGGGGCAACAATGAGAATAATAATAAGGGAATGCACTAGTATTAAAGGGACCTAACATGCCCCTCTCTTTCAGAAAAGTGTTGTCCTCAATGCTTGAGTAGTTGTGGATGCTTCTGTATAAAATTCTCATCCTCCCATGTGGAATCTTCAGCAGGTAAGTTCTTCCACTTGATGAGATACTCTGAAATTGATTGATTTCGTAGTTGTCGAGTTCTTGTTTCTGTGACTGCTTCAAGTTCCAATATGATTTTTCCTTCCTCGTCAAGTTCTGGCAATATTGTTTGATCTGGGAGCTTTCCACCTATAACCTTCTTTATTAGCATGAAACATGGAAAACTGGGTGCACTTGGGAAGTTGCAGGAAGCTCCAATTTGTATGCCATAGTACCAATCTTTTGCAAAACTTTGTACAGACCATAATATTTTGGTGATAATTTATTATCCTTCTTAGCTTTCTTGAGGGACATTTTTTGTATGGTTGTAGTCGTAGAAATACCCAATCACCTACGTCAAAACTTCTTTCACTACGATATTGATCTGCTTGTTGTTTCATTCTATTATGTGCCAAAGTGAGGTCACCCTTTAAGAGTTGGAGAACTTGTTGTTGATGCTCGATGTGATCTTCCACTAATTGAACCTTAGAATTTTCTCTTAAATATGATGTGATGGACGGTGGATTATATCCATAAAGTGCTATAAATGGGGTCATTTTTGTTGTAGTATGGAACAAAGTATTAAACCACCATTCAACTAGAGGCAACCATTTGACTCATTGTGTATGTTTATCAGATACAAAGAAACGCAGATATCCTTCCAAAAATTTGTTCACTATCTCAGTTTTCCCATCAGATTGAGGATGATAATATGAGCTATGAGCTAAATGAGTACCCAGACAAGAAAATAATTTTGTCCAAAAATTTCCAATGAAAATGAGATCTCTGTCACTTACAATAATCTTTGGGTCTCCATGTAGATTTTGAATTGTTTCCATAAATGCAGTAGCAATTGTATTGGCTTTAAATGGATAAGATAATGCACAAAAGTGTCCATACTTGGTAATTCTATCAACTACCACCATGATGACACTCTTTCCTTCGGAATTGAGTAAACCTATGATAAAATCCGTTAAAACCTCCTCCCAACGTTGACTTGGAATGGATAAAGGTTGTAATAGACATGGGGTCTTAATTGTTTCAACCTTATTTTTTTGCAAACCAAACATTCCGCTACAAACTTTTGAATATCATATTTAAGGCCATCCCAAGAAAATTCCTTTTTAACCCTGTGGTAAGTTTTTTAAAATCATGAGTCCCCTCCTAAGGGAGAGGTGTGCAATTCCTTAATAATCTTTTGTTTGAGCTAGGAATTCTTACAGAGGTATAAGTGATCTTTGTACCATAACGAATCATTTTCCAACTAAATGTATCAGATGTACTGGGATCTTGTTGTAACTTTTGAATGAGTGCCCACACTTCTTCATCATTCTTCCATTCATCCCTTGCTTCATTTATCCAATTTGGTTGGATAATAGAAATGGTGCAAAGCAATGCTGCCACGTCCTCATCCTTTCTTGAGAGTGCATCTACAACAACATTTTTCTTCCATTTTTTGTAGATGATTTCAAAGTCATAACCCAACATCTTTTTGACCTGTTTTTGCTTCTCTTATGAATATAATCTTTATTCTAAAAAGTATTTAAGACTATGATGATCCGTTTTTACCTTGAAGTATCTTCCCATTAGGTAAGGTCGCCATTTCTTAAGTGCATGTAGTATTACCAACATTTCCTTCTCATAAATAGCTTTCTGTAAATACTCTCCTTTGATTGGACAACTTTCGAAAGAAATGGGTCTTTCTTCTTGCATTAAAACAGCACCAATTCCATTTCCTGAGGCATCACATTCCACAATAAAGGTTTTTGTGAAGCCTGGCATAGCTAAGACCAGTGCTTGGCACATTGCCTCTTTAAGATGTTCAAAGGCCTTCGTTTCTTCTGGAGTCCAAGAAAATACATCTTTCTTAATAATGTGCTTAGAGGTGTTGTCATTCTAACATAATTATTAACAAACTTGTGATAATACCCTCTCAACCCAAGAAATCCTTGTAGATGCTTTATGGATGTGGGGATTTTCCATTCCTTAATGGATTTAATTTTGCTAGGGTCTACCTTAACAACTTCATGAGATACAATATGACTGAGATATTCCACCTCTTGTACTCCAAAGAAACATTTGGAGGTTTTTTCATATAATTGTTTTTCCTCCAATAATTTGAGCATCCTGTCAACATGTTGAACATGATCCTTCTAAGACTTGTTGTAGATGAGTATATCATCAAAAAATACTGACACAAATTTTCTAAGGAAGGGTTTGAAAATGGAATTCATCAAACCTTGAAATGTAGAAGGTGCATTAGTAAGGCCAAAAGGCATGACCAAAAATTCATAATTACCGTCATGAGTTCTAAATGTTGTTTTCAAAATGTCTTCAGTCTTCATTCTGATTTGATGATATCCTGAATAAAGATCCAACATGGTGAAGTAAATTTATCCATGCAATTCATATAATAATTCATCAATGACTGGAATGGGAAATTTATCCTTAATAGTGAGTTTGTTGAGCTCCCTATAATACAGGAACATGCGCCGTGATCGATCCTTCTTCTGCACCAATACTACTGGAGCAAAGAAACAACTTTGACTAGGTTGAATTATACCAGCCTCTAGCATTTTTGCAACCACATGTTCAATTTCACTCTTTTGGGCATAGGAATATCTGTAAGGCCTAATGTTTGGAGGAACACTTCCTGGAATCAAATTAATAACATGATAATGATCACGAATAGGTGGGAGGCCTTTGGGAGCCTCAAATACCTTGGAGTGATTGTCCAAGACTTTTTGAAGATCTGGAGAAATAGATGATTTCGATGTGGGAACCTCTAGTGAACATAATTGTGCAATTACACCTCATTGTTATTTATTTAGAATATTTGGCATGCCATTAGATCTGATTATCTTTCACGGTTTCGCTATGATACCCCTTAATTCAACTTCCTTTCCTTCCCCAAAAAAAAATTCATGAAAAGTTCTTGAAAATGAAAAGTTATCGTATCCAAAGGTTGTAGCCATTGTACTCTAAGTACAACATCAACATCACCTATTGGAATGGAAAGCATTGGATTATTAAATACATATTCTCCCATGGATAGCTTGATATAATGGCACTTTCCAGAGAAATTTAAGGTTCCTCCATTTGCAACCATCACTTGACACTATGGTGTTGTATATAGGAAGCAATTAATTCCTTGGCTATCTTGCAATGAATAAAATTATGGGTATTGCCCAAATCAATCAACACTATTACATTTTTCTTCTTGATTTGTCCTTCTATCTTGAGAGTTTGAGGAATGGTAATTTGGGCCAATGCATTACAAGATATGGTCAAATTCATTTCTTCTTTCTCTAGGGTTTGTTCCTGGTGTATATCCTCTTCTTTTGACGTTTCTTGTTCCTTTTCTTCCTCCTCTTCACAATCTACGTAAAATAATTTCTTCTCATCACACTTATGACCTTTAGTGTATTTGCTATCACAACTGTAAAAAATCCATTTTTGCTCTTTTTTCTTCCAATTTTTGTGGTGTCAACCTTGTAGGTTGTGTAAGGCTAGGGGCAACAACACTTCCATCTTTATAGTTGTGAGTGGCAGGCTTCCTTGTTGCCATAATTTTGCTTTCAATTTTTCTTTCCAACCTGAATGTCTTCTCCAATGAATCACGTTCCCAAAGGCGAACCTCATGTTGGATGTTATCCTTTAATGTCCCTATGAACACATCAATCATATGCTCCTCTGGAATATCTTTTACCCTTATATTCAATTTTTGGAAGTCCTCAATGTGCTCCACCATTGAACCTTGTTGTTTGAGATTTATCAATTTGCTAAAAAATGGTTTCTTTCTGTATCCTCATAATGTGCTATCATTTCTTCCGTAAAAATTTCCCAAGTGACAATTTTTTTACGAGAGCAAAGCCATTAATACCATACAAACTGATTGGGTTCCAAATATAAAGTTGCAATGCATACCTTTTGTGTGTTTTGTACATTATGGAGATCAAAATATTGCTCCATCTGTAGTATCCATGTGACGGGATCCTTGCCTTCAAACTTCCTCATATCGATATTTGGAACATGGTGGGTCTTCAATCCAACGTTAGAGTCTATGAAATCATGATAAGCATTTCTTTTGTTCTCACCATGAGTTTCCATTACTACCCTTTCGCCATTAGTAAGCATTTCTTGTAGCAAATTTGTCAAATCTATCTTCAAATCTTCCATGTTGCCTTTAGGTTTTGATTCTATACTGTCCATCTTAGCTTCCATGCCATCCATATTAGCTTCCACACCATTCATCTCAGCTTCCATGCCTTTCTTTAAACCATCCATCTTAGCTTCTATTACTTTTTGTGAGAGTGAAATTTGTTGCATTTGGTCTCGTAATTTTGATATATCATGTTACATTTCTTCCTCTTCTTCATGATTCATGGTAGAGTTTTCAGGTTTCTTACTAGGTGTTTCCATTTTATTTCTTCGGGGCATCTATTAATGATAATTATGCTTAATTATGTCCTTTGAATTCCTTCAAACTAATTTTTCAAACCAAACTTATGCAAAATTTTAAAAAGACTACACACCTCTTTTTGCTTTGTAGGATCTTGATATTGAATATGTTTTACCTCTGTAATTTCGGATCTCCAAAGTCTAAAATTTTGTCTTGTGGTAGCCCTCTAAGTCCTTGTTCCAACCCCGCAAGTCTGATCAATATTGGATTCTCCAAGGAAGAGTTATTCCAAATCTCCCACGATGACCTAATTATAGACTAGTTCAGTAGATTGAGCTTGTATGAAGTGTCGCGCGCCACTATTTTGACCTTTGGACTTGAAATAGATATACAAAAAAATAAAATATGTTCTCTTTCTTTACCTTTTTACGAAATTTCAATCTGATGCTCAAAGAGAATGTTATGATGATTTTCCCCAGGTCACTTGTTTGATATAATTCGAGAGCCTGCAAAACCCCTAACTTCATTGGATCATATATCCGAAAATATAGCTAGACAAGATCTTAAATTCATATTCAAGGTTCATTAATATTTCATCTCAAATGGGTTTTAATTTCAGATTCTGAAACGCCGTAGAAAAAAACGTTATAGCGAAAATTCCATGACGTCCTATTTGAATCAGCGAAACCCTAGAATCCAAAGCTCTGATACCACTTGTTATGCAACCAGTTCACAAAATAGAAGAAAAGAAAGGTCAACAACTTCAAAATCATCCTCTTCAAAGGGGGAATCTCTCCTTTGCATTACATAAATGAACAATTCTTGGATGATACAAATGAAAATACCTCCTTTCTATATATAGGAGTCTAAGGGCTCATAATATAATTAGAGCCGACATAACAATAATAATGTAAGGGCACGACAATAACAATAGTGGGCTTCTATGGGCCACAATAATAAAAATATGGGGACAATATGGGCACAACAATAACAATGAGGGGATACATTGACAATATTAATAAGGGAATACACTAGTATTATAGGGACCTAACACAACATTTATCCTACGTTAAGATATGGTAGCATTGTTAGTTTATGTCTTTCTTTTTCGTATTTTTTCATTTATTTTTCTTTTATTTTAGACTCAGCCTCATTTTGGTTTCCAAATAAATCCAAATATAGTGTATATTTTGTTTTGATTGATTGATTTTACTAAAAAGTAGTTGTTTCACTTTTCACTTTCAAATATTTTTGTCGTATTAGCATAGACTTTATTTGGTTTTAAATGATTAATTGGAAGGATGGTTTGAGTTTTATTTTCTTGGATTACAAATAAGCTATGCGCAAAAGAATATGTGTGAGAAAGGAGTGGAAAGAGGAGTTTATTGAGTATGACTGATCTTGCAACATAAAATTAGTGAGACTAGAAATGGATTAGTAACCTCCAAGTGGGTATGGGTTTTGCTTTATGAAAGCATTAGTACTTTGTTGAAAATTACATTTTTTCATAAATAAATTCCCAACCTACTTTAAGCAATAAATATGAATTTGACGCCAATTTCAATTGATAGAGTATGTCACAGTAATTCCATATTAGTTGTGTTCATGATCCATGAATGTATCTTTGACCTAGATCGTGAAAATATATAAATGAACTGTTGGTTTAAGTCTCTTAAGATTGTGAATAAAGTATATACCATTATATTTTCCTATTTATAAACTTATTGAGGACTAGTATGTATTAAAAATTGTTGGTCTATTAATTTGTTTTCATCAAGTTGTTTTTCATCTCTTATGTCCTTATCCTACATATGTCTTGCTTAGGGATTCATTATTATAAGCATTACATACCTAGGAAACATGACAACATTCTTCACATGATTCAAAAAATAAATATGAATGCTTAGAAACATTGAATACATTGGTTTCTAAAAAGCATGGCACATGTTAAGAGAATGATACTCTAGGGACTTGACTAAGACCAGTTTTATAAATTATTGTTTGAAGTATTTCACATACTTAATTGTTTAGGATTTTCCTTTCATTTCTTTGGGATGATGAAATACTACCTTACATATTTAACGATGTGTTTATGTAGATATCAATATTGGTTTTGTTTAGTTACATTATTTGAATAGAGTGCAACTTACCTGAGCATTGATTCAAAATGGGGTATGTTGAGGCAACCAATAGTTTGTGGTGATATCTCAGGTAAGGGAGCTTAGATGCACCATGGATAGATCCACATTCTATGTGAACACTGAACAAAAGGAATGAACCTAAAGATTGGTATTTTACAACATCAAAAGATAATCTTGGGCATTGGTTTCACATGACCATAACACCTCAGTGACATAAAAACAACAAAGAAGCTTAGCAAACAAATATTTTGAGAAATGTTTATAAATGGTTCATTGTTGGCATGTCCATGCATAGAAGAAGAAATATTGAAGAAGGATTTCAGCCCTCATGTTTAATTTTCCTCTAGTGGCATAATGGTCTTAAGTAAGGGATCACGCCCACATAATCATCTCCATGGGTATCTAAGTAATAATCATAAAAAAACTCAATGGTAGAAAAGTCTCATCAATTTGTAAAGTGTGAATGGTTGAAAATAAATAAATACAAAAGAGATATTCATAACTCATATCATAGCAATCCATATGCCTATACATAATATGCAATATTACTAGTAGTGATAGTAGCTCCAGCAGAGCAAATGAAATTATTAAAACACTTTGGCCTAACATGTATATTTTCTAAGAAGACTCGGTTGAGTGCCATAATTTCTTTAGCCTATCAACTTTCGTGTTGTGGAACAATCAACGCATTAAATTCATGAAGTCACTAATATGAATTGTAAGACAAATATATTGAGCAATGAATGAGAGTAGAGAGACATATTGTTGAAAACTCAAATGTCACCAGGGGAATTAATAATTCAATCCCAACTAGCATGGATCCCAAGGGACCATGAATATTAATTGGAAAGAGTTAAGTAATCAATAATTAATGTAGCATTGAGAGCCAACTGCTAAGATCAATTTAGAAAAAATGCTCTTTTTCCTAGACCTTTGAAGAGAAGATCCATTCTCGTAGAGATTGTATAAGCATTGGTTTCCTAGTGAAGCATGGTTTCTTCCAAATTGAATCCCGTGTACAACAACTAGTTGTCGTTCTTGTTGTTCATGCAACTTATTTATGTTCATTAATGGTTGATGGCTTTCCCATTGAGACATTATTTCTTCTTAATATTGATATTATCTTCTCAAATCTCCTTTTCCTTATTTTATTTTAAAAATATGTTGGAAAGTATATTTGTTTTTGCTTTATTTGCTTCCTAATTTGGACTGCCACTTGATCCTCCTTTATTATTAAACTCCCTTAAACAATTTCTAGAGTTATCTTGAGTTTCATTTTCTATATATTGGAAAATTATGCACTTTATATTATCCTTATTTTCAAACCTAATAATATTTTGGCATAGTTGAGTGAAGCCAAAAAATTATTATAATTTGTTCATTATAAAAGAGGAGACTTCAAAAAATAAATATCCTATTAGGTCATCCACAACATGCGAAATATTGGTAAAACACAACCCTATTTGATGCACTAATTCCCATGGTAACCCCAAATCTTAGGTCATGAGTCATTTGTCTTATATGGTCCATTCCACTCACATTAAAGATATTTAAGCTTTACTACAAGTGGTAATCATCTATACAGAGTCAAAATTTAAGAGGCACACTTATTACGTAGGCCCATAGATTAGATCCTTATTATCAGGCACCATCCTTATTGCTTCTAAAAGTTGTATATTTTCCCCATTCACCTAGTGCTTGCATCAAAGTAAAAGAGAAGATAAGGGAAATGGGAAAGAAAAAATTACTATTTAAGGGGAATGTTGGTATCTCTATTAGAGCTATGAATACTTGTTAGTAGTGTAACAAGGCCTATATTTCTGAGATGACACCATTAAGGATATGAATGCATCCTAACAATGGAGAAAAACTATAAGGTTTGATGAGATAGCTTAAGGAAATTCTTTAGAATCCTATTGTAGCGGCTACAACCACCCTCCAAAATTTTGCCTTATCTTCATTTTGGAGCCTCCCTACCAACCTTCCTCAGCAACATGTCTTGCCTTGTCAAGTACACAAGCTTAAGTGATTTTATAGTAGACTTCCGGCCTGTGCATGATAGCTTGCTGCATCCCCCTCACAGGTTGTTTCTCCAAACTTGGTCCAGCTGTAGGTTGAGAAGCTCCCTCAAGAAATTGTGCAATTCTAGAGGGGAACCAACCTTCCCTCCAGAAATTGCGCAGTCCTGTCTTGCAGCCTACTAGGCTCCAAAATTGCACAAATCTGCCTATCAACCTACCCTGGAAAAATTGTGCAATCTCTCCTAGCAGGACTACTCAGCCCAGAAATTGCGCAATTCTAGACAGCAGTCAATGGCACAACCCAGAAATTGTAAAATCCTTCTGGGCAGCTAGCCTAGCTTCCTCCCAGAAATGCACAAATTTTCCCCTCAGCTAAGCAGGTTGTTGCATGTGCCATTGATTTGACCGGTTCCACCCGGGATGGAGAAAACTTGACTTGCATGCATGGGCTGATTTTTCGCAGAATAGCAAAAGCAACATGCAAAATCATCCCTAGATTTTAGGGAGCAATTTTTAGTAGGTGGAGGTTACATGCAAAGATTGTTTTAGGATCTTTCCTCCAACTGTCGCTTTTTCCTAGATTTGTGGCATGTGGGTCATGATCCTCAAAATTATGTATTTGATGCTTTAGAGCTCATTTCTTTACATTGATCTTGGAGCTCTTACATCCCACAGCATATCCAGGAGTCTTCGACACATCAAGATTAGTTATTCACAGGTAAGTCAGCTTAACTTGTCTTTTGCAACATTTTTGTCACTTTTTGTGTTTTGGCTTGTGTGAGTGATGTTTGTTTGATTTCTATCAATGCTTGTTTTCTTTTACATGCATACTAGGTTGTACTAGCACTATTTTAGTTTTCGTTAGAATCTCACTGTTGTTGCATGCATGAAACTGTTTTACATGAACAGTTGCTGATTCGGCGACTCGCTTCACCCACATGCATGTTGTTCTTTTTTCTCAATCTTTCTTTCATTGTTTGCATGCACGATCATTTACTCCAGCTTACACTTCATATCACCATGCATTCACATTCACATTTTATTTCAGTTGCCCGTCAGCAGGTTTGCACAGGCTTGGCCCGGACTCTGCCTCACCAAGATAGCATTACGCAATCCAAAGAGGGAAGGCTCTATCTTCCTCTCAGAAAATGTGCATTTCTTCCCAGTGATTGTCCTCCAATCTTGCATTGTGCAATTCCAAGGGACAGTGACTGTTGGCCCTGAAAATTGCACAATGTAGTCACTGGGCCTGCAACCATTTCCAGCTGAAATTGCACATTATGTAATTCCAGGAGCAAGCAGACCAGCCTAGATTGCACATTGTGCAATTCCAACAGCCAACCAGCCTCCCAGATAGCCCAGACTACCTTTTGTGTGTTGGGTTGTGTTATATTCTTTCCATAACCCTATATTAGGTTGGGCGAACCTACCTATGGTTTTCGGTCCATGGTTTTGGACGCGATGGTTTTCGTTCCATGGTATTGGATGCTTCTGCATGTATAAATATGTATTGCAACATTGAAAGGAACATAATGAAAAATCAAGCCGATAGTCTCGGTTTTGGGATCCAGGGGAAAATCTCTGTGTATATGTGTTTTATGTGTTATGCTCTCACATTGTTTATTTTATGTGTTTTAGAATTCATATGCAAGTAATTTTTGTACGGGGTTAAAACTTACATTTGGTATCAGAGTTGTTTTAGCTTCAAGGGGATGCCTTTTTTGCTGAGGGGTTTTCGCTCGGGCCTGTTGTAGACCATGTTCAGTGGGAGATCTACGAGATCGATTTTGGTGGTGAAAGAAGATGGCGAGTAGTGGAAAGATAGAGAACGCAAAATTTAATGGTCAGATTTTTGAGTTATGGAAACTCAAGATGGAGGATCTGTTGGTGGATAAATATTAGTGGATCGTGGTAGATCCAGATACTAAACCAATGGGAGTGTCCGATGAAGAATGGAAGAAGTTGGATCGGAAGGCAAAGAGCACAATACGATTGTGTGTCTTAGATTCAGTATTGTTGAATGTATCAAGGGAAGCTACCATGAAGGCTTTGTGGAACAAGTTAGGGACTTTGTACCAGTCTAAGTCTCTGTTGAATAAATTATTCCTGCGGAAAAAGTTGTATAACTTGAGGATGAAAGATGGAGACTCGGTGACAGAGCATCTGAACGCATTTAATATTGTGGTAAATCAATTAGCATATGTTGATATTGAAATTTCAAATGAAGATAAGTGCATCAGTTTATTTTGTTCTCTACCAGATTCATGGGATAGTCTGGTTATTGCAATAGGTAGCAATGCAACTGCCTTGCATTTTGATGAAATACTCTCATCCTTGCTGACAGAGGAGATGAGACGGAAAAATATGGAGAGCTAGAATGGTGATGCCTTGTTTGTACGAGGACAGTCCCAGAACAAAAACAAAAATAAGTCATCGAGTGGGAGATCTAAATCTAGAGTGAGATCTAAATCTCCAGGAAAACTTGTAAAGGTGGTGTGCTGGAAATGCAGAAAGAAAGGGCACTACAAAAGGGACTGTAAAACTAAAGCTCCTGATAAAGGAAAGGGATATGATGATGCTCCTTCTGCAGAGGCGAAAACCACCTCAGATGAAGGTGAGGATGTGTACTTGGCTTCTTCAAGTACACATGTAGATCATGAGGCATGGTTGATTGACTCAAGTGCATCCTTTCACTTCACTCCCCATAGATAATGGTTCTGCGAGTATGAGAAATACGATGGTGGTGATGTCTTCTTAGGGGATGATAGGAAGGCTAGAATCGTTGGTCGCGGAAAAGTAAAGTTGAAGTTGCAAGGTGGAAGGGTTAGAACACTTCCATATGTTCTACATATTCTTGTATTGGCCAAAAATATGATTTCTGTAAGCAAGTTGGATGATGTAGGTGTAAAAACAGTGTTCAAGAAGGATACCTGCAAGATGGTTTGGGGAGCACTGGTATTGATGCGAGGAGTTCGGATTGGAACTCTGTACAAGCTACAAGGTATCACAGTTGTTGATGGGTGCAACAGTTCTGTGGTACCTGAAAGTGGAGCAGAAAATCTAGTGGTCTCTAGAGAGGAGACCATGTTGTGGCATCAAAGGCTTAGACATATTGGAGAGAAGGGCCTTCAAAAACTTCATGGTAAAGGTATGGTAGAAGGTATGAGTAATAGCTCTCTGGATTTTGATTTCTGTGAAAATTGTGTATATGGGAAGCAGAATCGAGTGAGATTTCCCTCTGGTGGTAAGAGGGTGAAACAGATATTACAGCTTGTGCACAGTGATGTGTTTGGACCTGTGAAGGTTCCATCACTGGGTAAGTCTATGTACTATGTATCATTTATAGATGACTTCTCAAGGAATACATGGATATATTTCCTTAAGAAGAAACTTGAGGTCTTTGACAAGTTTAAAGAATTCAAGGCTCCAGTGGAAAACTAGACAAAGAAGAAGATAAAGATGTTGAGGACAGATAATGCTGTAGAGTTTTGCAGTAAGGAATTTGAAGAATTCTATAAGAAGTGTGGCATAGCACGGTAGAAGACTACTCCATATACACCTCAGCAAAATGGAGTTGCAGAAAGAATGAACAATACGTTGATGGAAAGGGCAAGAAGTATGCTCAGTGGTGTCGGGTTAGGACAGGAATTCTGGGTAGAGGCGGTGG
>APFE031220553.1:108388-119355 GCA_000404065.3 Pinus taeda
AATGATAAAGTACTTCACTCTTCCTATATGATAAATGAAATCCTCATCTACTACAGACTTTGCACTTTAGGGGGCAATCTGTTACACAAAAATATCGTCACCTTGATTATTTGCAGTCGGTATGGGTCTATCACCACCTATGCCAGATTCCTAAGCAAGTCTCAGACCTCAGCTCTTCAAAACAAGCTTTAGAAATGAGAGAAAGACATCAAAAAAGCAATGTAACTCCGGTTCCACACTTTCTCTCACTTTTTCTTGCGGGCCCGCACCTTTTTTTCAGGATATCTGCGTACTTATACACTCTGTATGTAAAGGGGAGGGTGTGTACCCCTGTGAAAGTCAAAAGGCGCAATTTTTGTCTTAAAAAACTCACTTTGGGTTAATTATAGAGTTTTCTAGAAGGAATTTTGACTTGGATTGTTCGCTCCAAAGTGGTTCATGCATCCCATAAGAGAAGGAACTAATCCCTTGTTGAGAGGAGCTATCCCTTTGAAGGAGGACTCTATCCCTTTGAAGGAGGAGCTGGTAACTGATCTCCATGCACTATAAATTGAGGCATTGGGTCAGTGGCCAGAGAGGTTAGAAGCTGAACTTTTGAGGGTAAATGCTAGTGAAATCAAGACTTCCTATTGGAGCTTAAGAGGAGAGATCACATACCTTTTTGGCTTCATTGGGGAGTGAGTGAAGCTTGTCAAAGTAGAGGAGACTTCTTGTTGGACCCTGGGAGGAGCTTGTACAGCGTCAGAGGCAAAGGTTGTAAAGTTCTTCTCTTTTTGAATTAATACAATCAAGCTCATTTTTCTCAACAAGTATCTCATGTTATTTGTTTCATGGACTCCTTGACTTTCATGTTAAATATGTTTTATAATACTGGTCATTCAGGTGCTATTTAATCATTTGCCTTGTTTGTGTTTGCAGGTTTGTGACAAAGGAACTTAGTTGGATCAAAGGAGCAAAGGCATCCCCAAACTTGTGTTGGACATGAGGTAGGCCTTAAACACATTTGTTTGCCATTATTTATAAAGCACAATAGAGAAATATAGTGTCTGGTTGGTTTGCTTGTCATTAGGTCTTCATTAGATTCTAGGAAGGTCTATCTTGTCTGCAAGATCGACTCATTCCGCGTGACATGTAGGAATAACAGTTTGAGGAGTGGTGGCCAACTCATTCTGTTTAGAATGTATCAAGTTATCCAGCTCTTTCTTTGTCTCTTTTAGTTGATCATTCAGCTTAATGACTAAGTCTATAAGCTATTCCTCCTTCTGAGTTTCCAATACTTCCGTTGTTTGTGGATGGTGCAGAGGAGGAATTTTAAGCTGTTTTTTCAATGCAGCTATATCATCATTTTTCTTTTTAATTATCTTTTCTGTAGCCTTTACATATTTGGGATCATGTCCCATCTCTATGATTAATTCCTCCAAGGACTTTATCCTGGTATCCTTGGCCTGTGAGAGGCCTTCTCTAACTGAAATTGCGCTAATATTTTATTCAGCAAATTTTGGAGTTGGTGTGCAGTAATAGCCTTGCTAGTCAAATTAGAATAGACCATTTCCCTAGTTTGTTTGTGTAATTCTATTTGGTCGATAGGATGAATATCCTTTGCCAACACCTCAAAATTTGTCTTCAAATAATCTGATATAGACCTAGGCTGCTATGTTTTAGGCTTCATGAAATTCATTTGCATTCTACCTTCTTTTACATCAAAGGCTGACATTAGCCTTGTTTGATTAGTAGGATCCAGTTTAAGGTATTGTGCATAATTTTGGGCCTTCAAGCTTTCATTTCTAGCCTTTATTTCTTTATATTTCTCTCTGATGTCCCAGTTCTGACCTGTTGGAGCCTTGAAGGAGGATACTTCCATGCTCTATTATCTCTCCAGCATTTGAGCCTATGAAGTGGAAGGTTCTTGTGTACCTCCAGAGGGAGTGGTCTGCCTACTTTCCGCTCTTTCTGTACCTGTATTTCCAGTTGTTTCCTATTTATACTCATGTTCTAAAAATGGATTCAACCTTTTCCTTTTAATGTAAGTTTGTGCAATAGGTCTGCTAGAAGGAGTGGCCTCCTCTCTATTTCTTTTGGGATTCTTATCCTCATTTAGAGGAGTCTATACAATGGGAGGATTACTCATGATGTGTTCTGGCTGAGCCATCTCTTCTAATATGTCTGGTTGTTAAGATTCCTCTTGCTCTTGAAGTTCTTCTTCTAGTAGCTGCTCACTGTGTTCCTATGTCTCCCTTTGGGAATGGGATTCTCCTTGCACCTATACAAAGGAATCTTCATCAAGTCTTCTTTCTAAATCAATCAACACATTATTGACATCACTTTCTATACTATCCCTATCTACTAGAGTGTTCTCCACCCATTCCAGCTGATTTGCATACTGTTCTATTTCAGGAATTCGGTGGTGGATGTAGGGAGACAATTTGTTTTTCTGTCTTCTGTTACAGATGACATAAAAGGGATCATATCTCTAGATGAAACTTTGTTTGAGTTTGATCACTTGAAGAATTTCCTCTGAAACTCTCCTAGATTCTCTATTGTTACACACAAAGGGGCCTAGCTGGTCTTTTATTTGGAGTTGTGCCTTTTTCTTGGCCTTCACAAAATGTACCTCATCAAAGTTGATTATTTTCCTGTAGTACTCCAGAGCAAATAATCTCATTGGGAAGTATCTTGGAAATTTGTAAGGTGCCAATTCGTAGCCATAGATTCTAATTTCAGTGTGATTTTGGTACAAGTACCAATCTCCCACTTTGTATTGTTTGGACAACTGTAGGACCCTCCTGATATCGGCACTAATTCTTAGAGGAGGGCTTCCTATCAGCATGGTTGCTACTGGATGCACAAATAGATATATAAAATTTGTATAGGTGTATGGAGATTCATTTTTGTGGATTAAAGGGGTCCAGAAGACCATTGATCTAAGATTGCCTCTAGTGTCAAGCTTCTGAACAGTGAAGGGAAATTTTTCAGCTTGATAGTAAAGAAAGAGATGATACAACACTGATGAGTATTTGAATACTCTCTCATTTTTCAATCTCATGAACTAATCATGCATTTTGTCTAAGATGAATTTTGCATAGTCAAACATGATGGCAGGGGGCTTCCCAGGAGTGAAAATGGACATGTAGGCAAGAATAATCTCATCTACATATTCACTAGTAGTATAGCCTAGAATATTGGATATCATTGATATGATGTCTTTGCCTAGCTGAGAGAAAAAGGATGCCATGTAAGGAAGGGGACCCTTTCTTATGTGTTTTTCTTCTACAATGAAAGTCTGGAGTAACTGAGCAAGTTTGATGGAGGTGAGTGTAGCGAATCTATTAAGCAGGTCTCCAATAGAAAGGGGAGTAAGATTTTGACTAGGTTGCGACTGAAGCATTTCATTTATGGACTTAGTGGTGATAGTGAAAAGTATTGTCTGGTTGGGGGACATCACCACCCTTAAGGTGAGATTGTAGCTTGCATGACAATAGTGAACAATTTCGGGGAAGATATGGACACTGGGGAATTCGTACTTGGGCAGGTTTGATTCCCTGAGACCCATTTTGTCTGCATGGTTCAAGTACTATTCTTTGTACCTGCAACACTGTTACACAACAATTTGTCACCGTCCCTGCTACCTCTCTCCCGCATCTTGGAGGACTCATTCCAGGACCTATGAGAAGTGACATGGCCTACAAACACATGCATTGCATTCCCCTTAACATGAGCTTTATTTGCCCTGAAGACATCTCCTGCTGAAAAACCCTAAAAATAGCTCTTTTTCCATTGGCACGGTTCCATAGTGCAGCCCTCGCGCCAAGGGGGAAAATCCTCCAAAGAGGGCGTGCCAATTGGCGCTCTGTCATAGAGTCGCACCCGCGCCAACAATAATCAAAGGTGTTTTTTAACAAATAAACGGTGGAAGTTTCGTCCTAACAAATTCCTGGACTACTATCTATCTTGAGTTGGGTGGTTCGGCTATGGATTTCCATAGAGAGGAAGTGGTTTGCCACCTCTCATGGAAGCTTCCTTGATAATATGGCTAATTCCATGATTATTGGCTATGATCCCAACTCCCCTTCCTCCATCTATAAAAGCTTGCCCATTTTCCTTTGCAAGCTAGTTCGAGAGTTCCAGAGATTCAAAATTGTCAAGTTTCCAAGAGCTTCATGCTGCAAGAGCGTTCTTGATTCCCATAAGGCCAAATCCAAGCAAGGAGATTATTGTCCAAGAACCAAAGAGAGAGGCTTGTCCTTATTCCCGACAAGCTTTGCGAGACATGTGCTGCTGAATACCCGCCAAAGGAGAATCCAGCGTCAGAACTTTGGTTGTATTCCCCTTTTATTAATTATTAATGAACGACTATTGGTTATGGTTCCACTCTTGTTGTTATTTGTGATGATGATGAGTTATCCTTTGTAACTGATATATAGTTGCATATTCTGGATTTTATGCTTGTGTTTGTACCATTCCTGGTATGTGTAGGTGTCCATTCACGGAAATCGTGAGGATTGTGATCTGCCGGAGCAAAGGAATGGGAGCACCACCTCTTCTACAAGCACTAGCGTTGGAATCCAGGTAGGCCTTCATCACTGGTCTATTAATTTGCAATTAGGAACTTGCGCCATAGCATTTGATGGTTGTTGCTAGACCCGATCTAGGCTAGTAGGGATCGCCTCTGTCCGCAGAGGGGATTTAACTCCTCAACAGTTTGGCGACTCCGTTGGGGAGCTTGTCTTGCCTTTTTGGTTGTTTCTTGATTTTTTTTCTTGCGTGGTTAGCCTTTTGGGTTGGGTTCTTTTGTTGTTATTGCTTCTTGGTTTACCTGGTTATCGTTGGCCTGTTCTTGGATTGCTTATTTTCCATTTTGGCATAGCAAACTTGACTGGCTCACTTTTTTTCGTAACTGTCACGCCAATTGGTGCTAGTTATCAATATACCACCCGTGCCAATCCTTAAAAGATGCTAGTTTCAACCTGACAGTCGTGCTAGGCCTGGGAATTGCTAAAGTTTTCTTGATTTTAAGCCTTCTAAGCTTGGTCTTTGTTTTGGATACATTTTCTCGACTGCTTGAGTGTGTTGGAGTCTTGTTTGACTAGTTTTAACCTTCATCCTTTGGTTGTTTTCCATTTTCTATCGATTTCACGTCTTTAGCCCTAGGGCATCTAGTGGCTTTGTGTGTCAAGCCTTCCTTAGGAGTTTTTTGTCTTTTATTGGTCTGGTCGACTTTCTGATTGCTCCCTTGTATTTGTTTAGTGGTTGTTAATCATTTTATTGCATTATTTGAGTGACCTACCTCTTTTTCACTTGAATTTTTCTTTGTTTCGCTTTGGGCCTAGATTACACGGCTCATTTGTGTCTTTGGGACTTTTCTCGGTTTTGAAGGACTGCTTTGTCAATTCAGGGATCTGATTGTGCTTGCATTGAGTGAAATTTGCTTGTTTTTGCTCTCCTATTATCATTTCTCAAATTTTGTTTAGTGCATCTTTCCTTTAACATTAAAATAAAAATCTCTTTTGATTTTCATTAGTTAATGTGGATTAGAGTTTTTCGTTGTTATTAGTGATTAGTGACTTTGAAGAAAAAATTTTGATTTCCATTAGCTGCATTAGAGATATCGTTGGGTGTTTTATGATCATTTTGTTTGTGTGAAAGCTCTCAACTCTCTTATAGTTAGCATTCATCAAATAAAATGATATACTGTGGCATATAGCTTGCATTTAGGAAATTTTGAGACATTACATACGGTAAGGCCTGAAAACTAAAACATAATCCAAGATCAACTTTAAAATGAACTGAATGAATCTAACAACGCATTGGAACATAACGCACACTATTTAGAGGTCTGGGCTAGAGACGTGCTCCGGCATCGTTAAACCTAGTCAGTTTTGTTTCCACTCAAGGTTGGGTGATTCCTCCTTATGTGACTCAATAGTGGTCTAGTACGGAATTGCGCTCCCACATACTGTCGAGTATATGGGGAGACCCCACTAGCTTATCATCCTTTATCCATAGGAAGTTGAGTCTGCCACCGTATACCTGTGATACACTGAACACAACATTCGGGGAGATTGCCTGCACGTACGAAAAGTCCTTAGTTGATTTCTCTTTCATTTCTAAAACCAAGGTGTATATTGCAGTTCAGAGTTATTTGGTACACCCTCTTTGCCTAGTATCCTTGAGCAGTCATTTGATCTTTTCTGGCTCCCTAAATTTGAAAGGATCACCAAGCGCTTGTCCTTTCATGCTTGTTTCAAATTTGAAAGTGATAGAGTCACCTTTTATCCGTTTCTTAACTCTTAAAACATGAAACAATGAAGTTTCTTAATTTCAATCTGGTAAAAATTCAATCACCCACGATCACACACCCTATTAGATTCTTCTTGTTGGCCGTTTGATTGTGTGTCTTGACTCTTTTCAACCCCGTGTACGATTTTTAGTTTTGATGGCATCTTTTCCAGAGTTCACCAACCCAGGAATCCCCTCTGAAGGGAATCCTGGTCATTTTCCCCCTTTTGGGAATGTTGGTGCTCCTTACATGGCAACGTTGTCCCTTCCTGGGTTAACTGTTGGGTTGCCTGTTTGGTTGTTCTCAACCTCTGTGGTATCTAATGTATCAACTACTGTTCAATCAGTTCCTCCACCCAAACAGCATCATGTTGATTCCAAGGTGGACCTCTCCCCTTCTTCGCCTGTTTCTACGTCCTCATATTCTACTTTGCCTGGTGAAAGTCTGGATTCAAGTAACCAGGTGGCTAAGAAGAAGAAGATGATGATGAAGAAGGAGAAGTCTCATAAGAGAGAGGCTAAAAGTGCAGCTACTGCCCAGAGTACAGCTCAAGTCAGAACTCCTTCTGCTCCTCCGCGGAAAGTTAAGTTTCCTTGTAAATTATGCAAGGGAGACCATCTTCTTTGTGATTGTCCTAGCCTTCCTAGGATCTTAGAAGTATGGTCTCATGATCCGGCTCATCCCTCATCGTCCTCTGAAGCTCATGGTGATACCACCCTATCAACTGATAATGGTGAGAAGAAAGGGAAGATTTGATTCCCCTATAGGCTATGTGAAGGCAACCATCTCCTTCACCTTTGTCCGCTCATGGATAAAGCTTCTGCTGTTTTGGAAAGTCTTACAACTTCTTCACCCCAACTTCCCGTTGGTTATCAGAGGCTCTCTCTAGATCCTCTCCCTGTCGACAAAGAGATTGATTTAGATCCTTCTCTTTTCCATCCTCCTCTTTCCGAATCTGGCTGTGCTAAGCTTTTTCGGGACCAACCATTGGTCGGAGAGAGTGTCAACTTGGGTTCACCGCCTGTTGATCACTCTGTTTCAGAAGGGCGTCATGCTCATGTTCTTCTCATCTCATCAGATTCTCCTGGGTCTGAAAACGATTCTCTTATCCCAGCTGATCCCGAGAGTCCTTCTTTGGAGTAGGGGCGCAATCATACGATTCCCCCACCAAGTAGTTCAGTCGTTTCCTTCGACTGGAGTCACCTGACTGCTTTTCGCCTTCCATCCTATGTGCCTTTCCAGATTATAGTACATGCCTATGATAAGGCAGTACCTGGCACAGTCTTGGATGAGGGTGCATCTATCAGTCTTATGCCTTCCACTACTTGGCACGTTTTGGGCTCCCCACAGCTTGTGCCGGTCACACAGAATCTGTTGGCGTTTGACGGAGGAACCAGTCAACCATTAGGGATCCTTCTAAAGTTACCTATTACTTTGGGAGGTAAAACCGTCTATATAGACGTACTGGTTACCCGAGGTGCTTTAGATTTCAGTCTTCTCCTTGGTCGTGACTATGTTTATGCCATGGGGGCCCTTATCTCTTCACTTTTCCATGTGGTTTGCTTTCCACACGACGGAAGGATCGTGACTATAGATCAATTATCGTTCTTTAGTCCCCTGGTGCCTCCTACGTAGTTGTCATCCCCTCCTATTTTTATCCACCGTTGTATCTGCCCCGCCACAGGTCAACTGCGTGGCTACTTACCCCGTGCCTGTATCTAGTGATGCCACCATTGTGCATAGTGTCCTGGGGGCATTGGGTCCTGACTTCCAAGATGTGATCCTTCCACCGGGAGTGGCACTCTTGGATGCTACGACTTCATGTTCATTATGATGAAGTTCGTGCAGAGCATAGTTTGCTTTCCTATGTCAATCTCCTTAAAAAATGAAACTGGGTATGGTCGGAGCATAGTTCGCTTTCCTATTTCAAGCTCCTTAAAAAATGAAACTGGGTCTGGTCGAAGCATATTTCCTTTCCTGTGTCAATCTCCTTAACAAATTAAACTAGGTGTCACGAGGATAGTTCTTTTAAGTGTGTCAACCTCGTTAAAATAATAAACATGAAGCTTGTTCAATTTGAGTGCGATTAAGATATTGTCAACCTTCACTCCATTTTCAATGGACTCAAGCTTGGGGGGCATGTACCTCGAATTGAGACATCATGCTGGGGCCCATTTCCCTTGTTTTCAAGCATAGTTTGCATGTATGTGCTTTTAAGCTTGCATAAAAAATAAAATTCATTTCCAAGCATAGTTTGCATATGTGTTGTCATGTGTGCTTTTAAGCTTGCGTAAAAATAAAATATGTGATTAAATACATTTCACATTGGGTCGTTTGTTATGCAACTGATACATTAGATTACATTTGTATTAGACATCTGCATGACATATAAAAACATCATCACATGTAAAAGATCCATCCACCATAAGCATATGTATTTATATATATATGTGTGTCGAAAAGTTTGCACAACGTACATCACATAGATCAAAAATATACATGTTCATCTTAATACATCCGGAGACGAGATGTCTCTCAAAAAATATGCATGAAAGTAAACCGTAGGTGTCTAATCCCTGTGGTGCTCATGATAGCACATCACCGCACGCACTAGGCGTCTCAGAAGACGGTGGATGCGACTAGGTACTCCCACTGTATGTCTCTGGTACACCAGTGGGACATCTGCCAGACGGGCATAATCTAGAATCCCCCAGGTGATCCCCTCGAGGTTCTGAATCAGCTTTCCTCCCTCGGCACCCTCTTCCTAAGGGTCAGCTACGAGCTAAGTTCTCCGCGAAATGGGAGACATGCCCGCTACTCTCTCTGGGCCAACATCTGCATACACATATAGTTGTTGTTAGAACGAAAATGTATTAACAAAAAAAAATCATAAAACATAAAATCAAAAAGAGATCATACCCTGCTCTTCGTCCCACTCATCTCCCTCCGGCAGTGGGAGATC
Organism: Pinus taeda; assembly: GCA_000404065.3. Taxonomy (NCBI): domain Eukaryota; kingdom Viridiplantae; phylum Streptophyta; class Pinopsida; order Pinales; family Pinaceae; genus Pinus; species Pinus taeda. The sequence goes on from APFE031220553.1 coordinate 117,628, forward strand.
TAGATCACCAGTGAAATCAGTCCCTACATATGGCCAATCTTCGACTACGATCAACTAACGATGTGGCCACCCAAAAAACTCTAGCCTCCGGGACATCTGTTGGCCCCCTCCTCCTCTGGGCATCAATACTACCCAGCGAGCCATTCTCGGCTCTCGTGGCACTGGATCAGCTACTATGGCCCCTTGGCCTTGGAAGATTGGTAATTGTTCTAGAATGAACGATACCGGGATAGAACTGTAGCCAAACTGTTTTAATTTGCCTCGCTTACATTTCATAAGTTGTCTTTTCATATTTGTTGTCACTAATGTGGCCCAATCAAATATAGTGGGATTCATACACTCTGTGGCCAATAAGAGCTGATTTTTGGTCACCTCATGCGGCGCTTGTGCCCCCACGGCCCGCGTGATGGTAAATAGCACCACCTTGAGTGTTAGATCCCGTATGGTGGCAATATCTACTTGTTCACTCCCGAATCCGAATTATGCCCCTGGGCACACTCGTGCCATCACCACACCCATCTTCTCACCAGATGGTCTGCTCCCTGTCAGTATGGGCAACGGACCTTTGCGTGACAATCCCGTGATGAAGTAGATGTCAGAAACATCCAGTTCTAATACTTGGTCTCGCAATTGGAACACTTGCTCGTTCTCGTCCCAAAGGCTGATCAAGTATTGCAAGAGCTCAGGTTGAGCTCGTAAGGTGTCAAGAAGAATTTTTTCAACCCACAATTCCTGAGGGCATCCATGCAAACTTCATCTGCCATGGCCAATTCTTCCACTCTTTCATGCTCCCTCTCTTTCCATTCAATCACCATTTTGCTCGGTTGCCTGCATCCACATGATCAAAAACCCTTGATTAGATCTCTGGTAGGCTCAAAAATGCATTCAAATCATTTGCAAATCTGAAATTTAAAGCAAAAAATTCATTTTCGCCGTTGGTGCGACTGTTTTTAAAACAGTCGCGCCCATTTGCGTGGGCCTTTGGCACATAAAAGCCCATTGGCGCAGGTCTGTGCCCGATACCCGCGCCAATGGGCGCGGCCCTAATTTTTTTAAAATCCTTCCACAAAGATCGAATGAGCAAAAGAAAACCATCAAAAAATGGATTGAAATGGAGTACTAAGAAGTGCCTCTTACCTGGAACTGACAGAGCCCTGAATGTTAACACGGATCTATCACAATCATCGTCCAAAGTTCGCACACTAAATGGACCACTACTGCTCTTCAGTGAGGTAAAAAGTAAAAAGTAATTTTGTTTTTACCGTTTGACATATTTATAGCTTTTTCAACTCAAAATAGGTTTTAAAAGTTATTTTTCTGAATATTTTAATATATTTTTTTGTCAAAAATGGGTTTTACACTTGCTTTTTGCACAGCGACAGGTTTTTATGCAACTTAGACAGTGAAACGAGTTATATTTTATACTTTTTCGGACTCTGTAAATACACGAAAAATTCATTCTAGAGTCATCTTTCTACTAGGGCAGATCACGTACATCTGCCCTAGTAGAACACTCGTCCAAGACCAAGCATCATATGTGTTTAGAAGACGCCAAGGTAATTGCAAGAGAGGACAACTATCACAAAAGAAAAATCAAAGAGGCCATTGAAATTAGGAAATTTCCGCAAAACCTCAACAGGGACAATGGGAGTGAAATCAATGGAAATTGGCTTACCCTCATTAGACAAATAAACCCCCCCCCCGAACACTCGGAAGCATAAGATCATC
>APFE031220558.1:0-12139 GCA_000404065.3 Pinus taeda
TTAGTTTTAAAACTTTAATTTTATTAAATTTGAAATAATAAGTAAAATCTAAACTAAAACATTATGAGTTTTTATTTTAAATGTTAATATTAGTTGTTTTGAAGTGTAAATTTGGATTTTCAAAGTAGTGATATTGGTTTTCAAAATGTCAATTTTTAAAATAATTTCAAATTACAAAAACGACATGCATATACGGAAGATATGCACATACAGGAAAGTCAGAGATATATGGAAGATATGCGCATATCTTCCGTATACGCAAAATTTTCGTATATGCGCAGTTTCTGTATATGGAATTTGCGCATATACGATGTAGATACATGAACGAAGATATGCGCAAATTCCATATACAGAAAGTGCGCATATACGAAAATTGTGCATATATGGAAGATATGCGCATATCTTCCATATATACACAATTTCCGTATATGCGCACTTTCTATATATGGAATTTGCGCATCTACGATGCAAATACATAAACGACGTGCACATTCAGGAAAGTTAGGGATATGCACAATTTTCGTATATGAAATTTGTACATATCTTCGTTTACCTATCTGCATTGCAGATGCGCAAATTCCATATACAGAAATTGCGCATATACGGAAACTGTGCATATACAGAAGATGTGCGCATATACGGAAACTGGGCATATACAGAAGATATGCACATGTCTTCCGTATATCCCTAACTTTCCTGTATGTGCATATCTTCCGTATATGCACATCGTTCATGTATCTGCATCGTAGAAATTGCGCATATACCAGAACTGTGCATGTACGGAAGATATGCGCATATATGGAAATTGAGCATATACGGAAGATATGCGCATATCTTCCATATATCCCTAGCTTTCTTGTATGTGCATATATTCCGTATATGCACGTCATTTATGTATCTGCATCGTATATGCGCAAATTACATATACAGAAACTGTGCATATACGAAAGATGTGCGCATATACGGAAACTGGGCATATATGGAAGATATGCGCATGTCTTGCGTATATCCCTAACTTTCCTGTATATGCATATCTTCTGTATATACATGTCGTTCATGTATTTGCATCGCAGATGCACAAATTTTATATACAGAAATTGCGCATATACGGAAACTGTGCATATACGGAATATGTGCGCATATACGGAAATTGCGCATATATGGAAGATATGCGCATGTCTTACGTATATCCCTAACTTTCTTGTATGTGCATATATTCCGTATATGCACGTCGTTCATGTATCTACATCGTAGATGCGCAAATTCCATATACAGAAATTGCGCATATACGGAAACTGTGCTTATACGGAAGATGTGTGCATATACGGAAACTGGGCATATATGAAATATATGCCCATGCCTTCCGTATATCCCTAACTTTCCTGTATGTTTATATCTTCCGTATATGCACGTCGTTCATATCTTCCATATATGCACAGTTTCCGTATATGCGCAATTTCTGTATATGGAATTTGCGCATCTGTGATGCAGATACATGAACGACGTGCCTATATGGAAGATATGCACATACATGAAAGTTAGGGATATACGGAAGACATGCGCATATCTTCTGTATATGCCCAGTTTCCGTATATGCACACATCTTCCGTATATGCACAGTTTCCGTATATGCACAATTTCTGTATATGGAATTTTTACATATCTTCATTTATGTATCTGCATCGTATATGCGCAAATTCAATATACATAAATTGCACATATATGGGAATTGTGCATATACGGAAGATGTGCGCATATACGGAAACTGGGCATATATAGAAGACATGCGCATGTCTTCCGTATATCCCTAACTTTCCTGTATGTGCATATCTTCGTATATGCACGTCGTTCATGTATCTCCATCGCAGATGCGCAAATTCCATATACAGAAATTGTGCATGTACGGAAACTGTGCATATACGGAAGACATGTGCATATCTTCCGTATATGCACAGTTTCCGTATATGTGCAATTTCTGTATATTGAATTTTCACGTATACGATGCAGATACATGAACGACGTGCATATACGGAAGATATGAACATACAGGAAAGTTAGGGATATACGGAAGACATGCGCATATCTTTCGTATATGCCCAGTTTCCATATATGCGCACATCTTCCGTATATGCACAGTTTCCGTATATGCACAATTTCTGTATATGGAATTTTTACATATCTTCGTTTATGTCTCTGCATCGTATATGCGCAAATTCAATATACAAAAATTGCACATATACGGAAATTACGCATATACGGAAGATATGCGCATGTCTTCCGTATATCCCTAACTTTCCTATATGTGCATATCTTTCGTATATGCACATCGTTCATGTATCTACATCGTAGATGCGCAAATTCTACATACAGAAATTGCGCATATACGGAAACTATGCATATACGGAAGATATGCGCATATACGAAAATTGTGCATATACGGAAGATATGCGTATGTCTTCCGTATATCCCTAACTTTCCTGTATGTGCATATCTTCCGTATATGTACGTAGTTTATGTATCTGCATCATATACACACAAATTCCATATACAAAAATTGCACATATACGGAAATTGTGCATATACAGAAATTGCGCATATACGGAAGATATGCGCATGTCTTCCGTATATCCCTAACTTTCCTATATGTGCATATCTTCCGTATATGCACGTTGTTCATGTATCTGCATCAGATGCGCAAATTCCATATACATAAATTGCGCATATAAGGAAAATGTGCATATACGAAAGATGTGCGCATATACGGAAATTGGGCATATAGGGAAGATATGCGCATATCTTCCGTATATCCCTAACTTTTCTGTGTGTGCATATCTTCCGTATATGCACGTCGTTCATGTATCTGCATCGTAGATGCGCAAATTCCGTATACAGAAATTGCGCATATACGGAAACTGTGCATATACAGAAACTGGGCATATACGGAATATATGTGCATATCTTCCGTATATCCCTAACTTTCTTGTACGTGCATATCTTCCATATATGCACATCGTTCATGTATCTGCCTCGTAGATGCGCAAATTCCATATACAGAAATTGCGCATATACGGAAACTAGGCATATATGGAAGATATGTGCATGTCTTCCGTATATCCCTAACTTTCCTGTATGTGCATATATTCCGTATATACACGTCGTTCATGTATCTGCATCGTAGATGCGCAAATTCCATATACAGAAATCACGCATATATGGAAGATGTTCACATATACAGAAATTGGGCATATACGGAAGATATGCGCATATCTTCCGTATATCCCTAACTTTCCTATATGTGCATATCTTCCGTATATGCACGTCGTTTGTGTATCAGTATCGTATATGCGCAAATTCAATATACATAAATTGCGCATATACGGAAACTGTGCATATACGGAAATTGCGCATATACGGAAGATATGCGCATGTCTTCCGTATATCCCTAACTTTTCTGTATGTGCATATCTTCCGTATATGCACGTCGTTCATGTATCTGCATCGTAGATGCACAAATTCCATATACAGAAATTGCGCATATACGGAAACTGTGCATATACGGAAGGTGTTCGCATATACGGAAACTGGGCATATACGGAAGATATGCGCATGTCTTCCGTATATCCCTAACTTTCCTTTATGTGCATATCTTATGTATATGCACGTCGTTTATGTATCTGCATCGCAGATGCGCAAATTTCATATACAGAAATTGCTCCTTCAAAAACTCTTTGATCAATATATATGCAAATCAATGCCACCCTTTATTCTTCAAGGATGATGGTTATAGGCTTTGGCTTTTTAGCTAGAGGAACTAGATTGCAAAATGAGGTGTGGTTTGGTGAGTCTTGTCTTTTTGAGCTAGTTGATCCTATTCTTTCCTAGTCGAGTCCCTATCCCATTCTATAACATTACTAAGTCACCACCACCGTGTATTTTTTTCTCAAACAAGATTTAATAGAGGGGATTTCCTCTTGTTTTCCGTATATGCACAGTTCCCGTATATACGCAATTTCTATATATTGAATTTGCGCGTATACGATGAAGATACATGAACGACGTGCATATACGGAAGATATGCATATACAAGAAAGTTAGGGATATACGGAAGACATGCGCATATCTTCTGTATATGCCCAGTTTCCGTATATGCGCACATCTTTCGTATATGCACAGTTTCCGTATATGCGCAATTTCTGTATATGGAATTTGCGCATCTACGATGCAGATACATGAACGACGTGCATATACGGAAGATATGCACATACAGGAAAGTTAGGGATATACGGAAGATATGCGCATATCTTACGTATATGCCCAATTTCCGTATATGCGCATATCTTTCGTATATGCACAGTTTCCGTATATGCGCAAATTCTGTATATGGAATTTGTGCATCTGCGATGCACATACATGAACGAAGTGCATATACAGAAGATATGAACATATAGGACAATTAGGGAAATATGGAAGACATGCGCATATCTTCCGTATATGCCCAGTTTCCGTATATGCGCACATCTTCCGTATATACACAGTTTCCGTATATGCGGAATTTCTGTATATGGAATTTTCGCATATACGATGCAAATACATAAACGACATGCATATACGAAATATATTCACATACAGGAAATTTAGGGATATACGGAAGATATGTGCATATCTTCCGTATATGCCCAATTTCCATATATGTGCATATCTTCCGTATATGCACAATTTCCGTATATGTGCAATTTCTGTATATGGAATTTGCGCATCTACGATGCAGATACATGAACAACGTGCATATACAGAAGATATGCATATACAATAAAGTTAGGGATATACGAAAGACATGCACATATCTTCCGTATATGCCCAGTTTCCGTATATGCGCATATTTTCCGTATATGCACAGTTTCCGTATATGCGCATATTTTCCGTATATGCACAGTTTCCGTATATGCGCAATTTCTGTATATGGAATTTTCGCATCTGCGATGCAAATACATGAATGACGTGCATATACGAATGATATGCACGTACATGAAAGTTAGGGATATACAGAAGACATGCGCATATCTTCCGTATATGTCCAATTTCTGTATATGCGCACATCTTACGTATATGCACAGTTTCTGTATATGCGCAATTTCTATATATGGAATTTGCGCATCTACGATGCAAATACATGAACGACGTGCATATATGGAAGATATGCACATACAAGAAAGTTAGGGATATACGGAAGACATGCGCATATCTTCCGTATATGCGCAATTTTCGTATATGAGCACATCTTCCGTATATGCACAGTTTCCGTATATGCGCAATTTCTGTATATGGAATTTGTACACATCTTCGTTTATGTATCTGCATCGTATACGCGCAATTTCCATATACAAGAATTGTGCATATACGGAAGATATGCACATATATGGAAATTGGGCATATACGGAAGATATGCACATATCTTCCATATATCCCTAACTTTCTTGTATGTGCATATCTTCTGTATATGCACGTCGTTTATGTATCTGCATCGTATATGTACAAATTCCATATACATAAATTGCGTATATACGGAAATTGTGCATATACGGAAGATATGTGCATATCTTCCGTACATCCACAATTTCCGTATATGCGCAATTCTATATCTGGATTGCCCTTTAACTCAAAAACCCTCTCCGACCTCTGGACTGGATTCATCTGAGGCAAATGGCTTTATCAAAGTAGCAAATCGCAGGAAATCCCATAAGAAACATGCCTCAAACTCCAAAATGCAATATACTAGCTCCTCCAAGCCCTCTACAAGCAACATATTTGAAGTCACAGATAACCAAAATGACCCAAGCTTGGATTCTCCCACTCCACCCGAGACAGAGTTGATGAAAGATAAACATTTGAAGTAGGCAAATCCCACAGTGCCTCAGGAAGATCCTCCATTCAAGGGAGCCTCCTCCTCAGATAAGCAAAAGGTACCAGCATGGAATACTCAAGTTATGGAGGTGGATGCCCTACAACCTAATGCCAGTTTAGAATAAGAACCAAGTGAGGAGTTAAATTATCCATAGATCATGGAGGAAGAAACAAAAGAAATAGATATGGGGGAGTTGGACATTCCAGGCCTAGAGTAGGCTTGTACTGCAAACGATTTTGACAACATTCCAGATGGACAACTTAAGAATCTGGCGGAAGTCTTATCTCGTGCGCAAAGGCAAAAATCTTTAGGTATCCAGACTGGTGGCCCTTGGGACGGAAGATTTATAACCAAATATATCAAAAAGTGAGGTAGGAAAACAGATCTCCAGCGAACAATCAGAATAGGACAAATGTTAGTGGACTCAGGCAGGTATTCCAAGCTAACCAAGTACTACAACTCTAATCATAATCCTTCCCAATGAAGTTAATCTCTTGGAATATAAGAGGGCTTAATGGCCCAGGGAAAAATCGAATCCTTAAAAACATGATAAAGCAAGAAAAACCTCAAATCCTTTTCTTGCAAGAGACCAAATGCAATTCAAGTGCACTAGATAGATTTGCAGCAAAAGTATGGCCAGGAAGCTTCAATGCTACAGTGGATGTTGATGGGGCTTTTGGAGGTCTGGCAATTGTCTGGGACTTCCGAGCAATCAAGCTAGACAATATCCACGCAAGTAGCAATTTCCTACAAGCAACCTTTCACATCATCGGGACAAATATACACGGGCTCTCAACCAATGTATATTTTCCACAGGAGGCATCGCTTAATGTCGGAATCCTTAACACTCTCTCTGCAATCAACATGACAGACCGCACCCTTTATGGATTTCTATAGGAGACTTTAACATGATTATTAGGCTGGAAGAAAAAAGGGGATGAAGATGCAGAGGAAGTCAGGAAGGGATACCCCTAAAGGACTTCATTCAGAACAACTGGCTCATCGACCTACCATTCAATAATGGTGTATTTACTTGGAACAATAGGAGTGCAGGTAAGCAGCAGATCGCTTCTCGTCTGGACAGGTTCTTGCTCTCAGATAATGCTATTCATCTTGGTGGAGACTTCGCAGCCTCCATTTTGCCTCTTTCAGGATCTGATCACTGGCCCATCTCCCTCCATTGGTCGCATCCTGGCAATCTGATCCGCAGATTGTTCCGCTTTGAGGATTTCTGGATGTCTCATCCGGATTTCCAAGGCTTAATCAATTTAGAATGGAACAATTTTTCCTCTCCTCTAGGTTGAAAAATGTTCCAATTCTAGCAAAAGCTTAAGCACCTCAAAAGCAAGATCAAACGTTGGAATCACACTTCTTTTGGTAATATCTTCCAGGCTCAGGAAGCCCTCGAGCTGTAAATGAAGCAATTGCAGCAGAGGATTATTACTGAAGGCCGCTCAGAGGACCTATCAAAACAGAAAAAAAAGTTATTGAAGCGCAACTCACAGAAAGGGCTAAGCAGGAAGAAATGTTATGGAGGCAAAAATCAAGAGGGAGACGGCTTAAAGATGGAGAGAAAAATACTAAATGTTTTCATAGTACCACAATCCAACACAGAATGAACAATAACATAACTCATATTCAGAATGAGCAGGGCGTCGAAGTGGAAAAGCACGAAGAAATTGTAAGCGAGCTCCTCAATTACTTCAAGCAAATACATCGCGAGCCAATTGCAGATAGATCACAACTATAGATAAATTACTCAAAACATTCCTAAACTTATCTCAGAAGAGCATAACCAACTACTTCTCAACCCCATGGACTTACAAGAGGTGGAACTAGCAGTTTGACAACTGAAAGCAGGAAAGGCTCCAAGCTCGGATGGATTTACTTCAAACTTTTTTCACAATTTCTGGGATTTGATCAAGATGGAAGTCTGGCAAGTGGTTGAGGAGTCACAATCCTTAAGATGGATGTTTCCAGGGGTGAGTGCAACGTTCATAGCCCTGGTTCCCAAGGTGGACATGCCAAGCACACCTGACAAGTACATGCCAATCGCATTATGTAACATAATCTATAAGATTGTCTCCAAAATTATTGCCTCCAGGCTCAAATTGCTGCTTCCTCTCATCATCTCGCCTGAGCAATCTGGATATGTCGAAGGTAAGCAAATCACCGATGGTATCATCTTAACTCATGAAATAATTCATTCCCTGAAGATTTCCAAGAAGCCAGGTATGCTCCTCAAACTAGATCTCTCAAAGGCCTTTGATAGCCTAAGCTGGATGCATATTAAAAAAGTTCTAATTGCTTTTGGATTTGCTGCTCCCTGGGTCAGATGGGTCATGAGCCTCATCTCTTCCTCAGTCTTTTCTATTTTGGTCAATGGTATACCCTCATCTCCTTTTCATCCTTCCCGGGGAATTAGGCAGGGAGACCCTCTATCCCCTTTCTTGTTCGTTATCATGGCAGAAGGATTAGGCCGAAGTATTAAATCAGCTCAGCAACCCCTATGTCTCAAAGGTCTATCCTTTCATAACTCTCCAACCTTCACACACCAACAATTCATTGATGACAACATGATTTTTGGGCATCCCTCGGTCCAGGAAGCCTGACTGCTCAAATCCCTTCTGTCGGACTTTTTGGAAGCCTTAGGTGCCTCTATCAATAAATCCAAATCTCAGATCTTCTTTTTCCATACTCCTTCTTTAACTCAGGCAGCTATAGCCTGTATTCTAGGATTCTCCATTGCTACCCTCCCATCCAAATATTTAGGTGCTCCTCTGACTGCCTCAGCCCTAAAGCACTCCTCTTGGAAAATCCTCTTAGAGAATCTAGAGGCGCGACTATCCTCTTGGACTCACAGATCTCTAAGTATGGCGAGTCGACTTGTCCTCATAAAAGCAGTACTTCAGGCTATGCCTCTATACCTCTTCTCCATCCTTGCAGCACCCAAATGGGTTCTCAAAGAAATCAAGCTTCTCCAAAGATCTTTTCTCTGGGGCAGTAATGGTCACAAGCGAAAGTGGGCTCTGGTCAAATGGGACACTGCTTGTCTACCAAAGAAAGGGGGTGGTATTGGTTTAAGGGATCCCTCTCAAAGCAATGAGATCATGGGAGATAGAATCTGGTGGAAATGGCTTACAGAGCCTCTCACCCCTTAGGCCTCTCTGTGGACGGCTAAGTATGCAAGGAATTACCCAGCGGAGGAACTAATAAGAATATCAGAGGTTAACATGGGTTCCCTTATATGGAACTCGGCCAAGCACCACAGGAATCTCATTCAGCAGCGCAAATTTTGGGAAGTGAAGAATGGCAACACTGAAAGATTTTGGGAAGATTCATGGCAGCAGATGCCCAAATTAAAGGACCAAATCCCTCTTACTCAACCCCTGGAGCAGGAGATGCAATCTTATGATAAGGTGAAAAACTTCTATAGAAATTCACCAACCCAAGAGTACCAAGAATGGCTCAAGGCGGATCAGATTTTAAGACAGGGCTCGACACAAGTCCAACAAATTCTAGACACGGAATTAACAAAAAGAAGAATTCAGCATTCTAATGAAAAGGACATTCTTCGGTGGGGATATGAAGAAAGAGGTACCTATTCTATGAGAGAGGCCTGTAATATCATTATCAAGGCACATACAGTGAAAGATCCTCTTTGGAGCATAATCTGGGACCCTTCCATATGGCCGAAAATCTCCACCTTTCTCTGGCTCCTATGTCATAACAAGATTCTCACGTGGGATAATCTCAGAAAGAGGAACTTTCATGGGCCCTCAATATTCCCTAATTGTAGACAGGAGGAGGAAACGATCAAGCATCTAATGATGTCCTGTTATACTGCGCAAGCTCTGGGAAAAGGTCAGTTCCCGCTGCCAAAAGGAAGGAAGAACTCATGGAGACACCATTTCCACTGTGCGCAACTGGGATCATAACCCTTATCAAAGCAAGATTTTGAATTTCCTTTGGAAGCTCATTCCAGGATTTCTCATGTGGGCCATATGGAAGGATCGAAACAACAGAATATTTAAGGATCACTCTATGCAGCTGGAAGATATCCGGAAAATAATTTGCCAAAATATTGAGGAAACTATATCTCTCAAAACCTGGTATCAGGAGGATCTCCCAACTAACCCCCAAGAACAATCCATGTGGGCCAATTGGAACTTCTAATGCAAGCAAGAACAGCTTATCAAAGGAACAAAGCCTCTAAGGAACCATTTACCTGAGAAATGGTTACCTCTCCCTATGCATATGTACCAGCTAAATTTTGATGGCGCCTCGAAAGGCAACCCAGGAAATTCAGGCTTTGGAGGGATTTTCAGAGATCGCAAGGGGGCTTCTCTTTTAACCTTCTTAGGTTCAAAGGGATGGGATACCAATAACTCGGCAGAACTGGAAGGTCTCTGGCAGGGACTAATTCTTGCGCAAGATAAAGGTTTCTTCCCGCTCATAATCGAGGGCAATTCCCAGATCATCATAAATATGGTCACAAAAATCTTGCAAGGATCCTCCTCTCGCAAAGTGAGCAACAGTTGGAGAATGGAAAAAAGGCTTGAACTTATTGAATGCTAGCTCTCCTCTAACAAAGTGATCACTTTAAAGCGTATTCGAAGGGAAGGGAATAAAATTGTAGACTTACTTGCTAATATGGGGGTTGATTGTAGGATGGATCTTCATGTTGGATCAATTTCAAGCCTAGCATCTGAATCTCAACTCACGGATTACAACAACCTAGTGAAGAAGGAAATGCAACAGGAGGAAGGAGAACACCCGGATGCGGGTGAAATTAATGAAGCATAATGAACTTATTCACTGATGGACAGGCTGGGTACTGCCAGCTGTAGCTCTGCGTGGCTTCCCAGGATTTCACCCAACACAAATTGGATAGCCTTAAGAGAGGTAGATTTGGAGGAATGTCTACATTAATCACTCACTTCATCCAAGGTGATGCTTTAGCTGTTATATTCATGGCACTCTGTTTTATCCTCTCCACAACTTTTGCTCAGCCTCCATGCTCCAGGTTCTGGCATGCAACGGGTCTGTGGTCTTGTTATGCTGAGGGTCGTGATGGTAGGCTAGTCTATGCAATTGGTGGCAAGCTTTTAATTGCCCCTAAGTTTCGAATTGCGCTGCACTCTCAGGCCCGTCTTGAGCAAACGAAGAGGTCCCTTGTGCTGTTCTATAGCCCTCTAGCCATTGCCCCTGGTCTCATTGCGCGCTCCCCTCACCACCTCAACATGGTGCGTCAGAGTATGAGGATTTGCTCCGGGGGACACCGAGGTAGCCGAAGGCATTCGAAGGTTAGCGGTTCTGTGGATCCTGCCCTGCCTCCTGTTACTATCCCCTCCTCTCCGGTGGTTTCGCCTCCTCATAGCCCTTCTCGCAGGCCAACCCCGAACAATGCGTTCCATACCACTCACTTCAAATTTCAGAGCAACCTCAGTAGGCCAATGATCACCGCTCATATCACTATTATCCTTTTTGAAGAAGAAAGCCAGCTTCATCCTCTGGTGCGAGTGGTGTCTGAGCAATCTCAAAGCAGTGAGCAGTTTATGGTAGAAGGAAGTTCGGTGAATCGAAAGGGAAAGATACTCGACAGAGGAGATGCTCTTAGCAGTATTATGCCTTCTGATGCCATCATCCCGGTGGACGGGGAAGCCAATTCCATGGCCACTCATCACCCCACGGCGAACCCAGAAGGCGAGAAGGCAGGAACTGAAGATATGTGGACTGGTATTGCGTGTCAGGAGGTGGAGAGGCCTCCGAATGAGGATGTGGAGGTATAATGCCACCTGGGAATGCCCAAACTTCTTTTGGTTTTGCTGATGTTTTATATGGTCAACCTCAGGCAATTTTGTTTGCAGTTCTGGTTTAACATCTACAGCCAGATGATTTTGTTATTCCACTCGAGCAACGGTAGTGTAAAGATCTTCTGGTCAGCTAGGGAAAGTCTCTGTCTTGCTTTCGTGTGCTTTCTTATGTTATGTTGGTCTATCTCTGGTTTCGATATCTGTTCTCTTGTCCTCTATAGCTGCTTCTCCCAGGCTCTCCCTATGCTGGGGCAGGTTTGCTATGTTGAGTGCTCTGAGGTGATGTTATCTGAAGCCTCAACTCCTTGTAATATTATTTTACTTTTCAGTTAATAGAATTAGTCATTTACCGAGGATTTTTTTTTATTATTATAAAAAACCAATGATATATATGTGATTTATAGTGAAGAATATAATATTT